>NHTK01005908.1:0-25943 GCA_002938355.1 Panaeolus cyanescens | reverse complement strand
GGAACTCGGGTTATAAAATTCGTCCTATAAATAGGACTCATAACTTGGCCAAAGATTAAGAGCAAGATTTCAGGTGGTATAAAGAGACACATTGTTCAAGGCAGCAGCGAGATGGTGGTCCTGTTTAAGGTTTGACTTGTCACGATATGTTCTGGTCACAATGTGACCGTCCCTCAGTAGCAGGGTCCGCTAGATGCAGAGACCCCATAGGAGTTCAGGTGTGCAAGTACGCTTTTATTTTTTTTTATCAATATTTATCCATTATGAATAGTATTCAATTTGCAGTATTTAATTTGCTACTCATTCAATAAAAACCTGATATCCCTCTCCGGACTCTTGATCAAAACCTTCAACGTCTTGTTACACACCCTCCTCAAATCTTGCACCAGCGCATCCTCCGCCTCGCTATCCAACTTGATCGTCTTAGCAGACGAAGGATGTGCATCGAATTCCACAGCTTCCAATGCAGGGAAAAGCGAAACCCATCGCATCACCCTAACGAGGCACTCAACAGTCCAACCCCAGCTGCCATTATACAATGTCAACGACTTGACGGGATATAACAAGCGCTCTGGGCGTTGTTCGGAAGCGCCAATTATGCCCCCCGGAAGCGCCTCGATGGTTTGCATCCAAGCTTCGAAACCGAGCCCGGCCGTCGTGATGTATAACGTGAGATCAATTCGGTTAACACAGCCCTCGAGAGACGCGAGCGCTTCTTCGACGGCTGCAAAGTCCGGGTGCAGGACTTCGATTTTGATTGTGAGGATCCGCAGCTCGGGTAGCGTTGATACAGGGGGGAGGAAGTGCAAGAGATGTCGCGGCGTTGTGTTAAGTTCTTCGAGATCTTGAAAGAACATTGGAGATAGACGGGGTAAGTTGGTAGCAGGTGGGTTGTGATATCTGATATGATGATATTGAAGGATAGTTAGGTCGCGATGGTTGGATAAGAACTTGGCGACGGGTTCTTGAAGGATGATACAGACGAATATGCGGAGGCATCTGAGCCGTGGAAGACGAAGCGACGTCATCAACGTCGTCCAATCGTCCACTCCGTCGAAGACGCGATGAAAGCATAGCTCCGTAAGGACATTCGAATTCGATTGCAGGGCGTCAAAGTAAAATTGTCGAAGAAAAGTCGGGAACGTGTGAATGGTGCACTTTCGCAGTCGTCCATTTTGATTGTAAGGTAGTCGGGCGGCATGGATTTTCCGCCACACCCAGTCGTTCGGCCGCGGATTATTGACGAATCTGCCATCAGATGGGAATAGCACCGTTTCTCCGATATGGCCGCGCGTATCAACAAGGCGGGTTGTCGATACGTGAAGATCAGAGCATTTTCTGTCCAAGATGGCGCGTAACAGCTCGACCGTTGCCTCCCCAAGATCAGGAGTCGTGGCTTCCGACGGTGCCACCAACACGAGATTGACCTCATCCACGGATCCAAGTTTTGTAATATAGTTCCTCAGTAGCTTCAAATCACTGTATATTGATTCAACTCCTTTAAGATCAGGGTATCTTCCGTATCGGAACTCCAGGCGTGCCAATCTATGGTTGATGTGGAATTGATGCCACAGACAGAGTGCCGGGAGACAGGAGATGTTGTCAGTGTTGATATTCAGCAGAAGAGTGGATGATTGTGGATCCAGTTGGTTCCTCGTGAAAACGATGTCGAGGGCGATGCCATAAAACTCTTTGGATGACATTGCCACATTTAGCAGATCATCCATATTTTCGAGGTGATTGAAGATCGAGTAGACCAACTCGGTGGGAAGGCCCATCGTATTATCCTTCGTTGTACGATCTGGCTATGGAATCGTTAATCTTAACTGACATGAAATAATACAATGATCTTACCATGATATGAAAGGGGATTAAGAGCGTCGACAAGTCGGAGGAGCAATCCCGTCATCGTCACGGTCGACGACAATGACTCCGAGTGATGGCGTTGATGCATCAATTTGATGCCGGAAATTACCCCAACTCTCTCACGCTCTCATCTATTTAAAGACCCATTTATCAGGGAGATAACATGAACTGCGCATGCACGACCCGTTCCATATCAATGCAGCTATGATATTTTGGATTCATGGCAGGGTAAAAGGTAAATATGGGTCAACAAGATTGTTATAGGGTATGTAAAATTATAGCGAAGCATTACTACAGATCATGGCGTTACAGACGTATCAAAATGTAATTATCGAGTAGTACGCGGAAATGTCATCAGATACAGGACAGCAATATAAAGCCCAGTACAGCAAATAAATCTATAATCGTCATCAGCTAAATTTTTTTGTATTTACCAATCACGATCCGGGAAGTCGATTCCAAGTGGGAGAGGAGGCTCCCACTTCTTGTCCTTGAATGTCCTTCGAATGACCTCGACCATACTCAAAACTCTGGTGAACCGACAGGGTTCGCGAACCTTCCACCACCTGGCTTCCCAAGGCTCCCGATCACCACGCAGCCAGAGTGCCCTCATCTCATCCCTTGTTGTCCTATCACTCAACCACCACTGATAATAATACCACTCCGGCCCACACGCACCAAGGAATCCTCGATTGATATACGGCAGCAACCCTCCATGTGCAGGCGCATCGGGGTCATATACCCAGACCGTTATCATGCGTTTTGGGAACAGCATAAACACGGCGTTGAACACAGTCTGATCTTTACCACACATAAAGCCCTGGGAGATGCAATAGTCGTGATATCCGTAGAACACCTTTGCCCACCATTCATTCGCCTTTGCTGATCCGCCGAAGAATGAACCTGTCAAACAAAAATAGGGACCATTTTCAGAGTGAATTGGAGAAGCACGAACGAAAATTTGTGAAACGAGTGAAAAACAAAACGATGAGCGAATTGTGGAGCGAGTATGAGTAATTCAAAAGTACCTTCGCTAAAGTCAACATCAAGTGGTCCGTCCTCCGCCTTCCAGTTTTTGAAATGGGCTGGTGGAGGATTGTAGATAGGGTAAAAGAGCAAGTCTTCCTTTGGCGTGCCGGTAAGTTTGGCACCTTCACGCCAGACCTGCTCCACGCGTGGTCCGTAAGGCCAGTTCTTGAAGACATGATCCTCTCTGAAGCTTCCAGCATCGCTCCAAAATATATAATCATAGTGCTTGCCCTGTCGCGCAAGAAGCTTGGTGGCATAGTCGACGAAGAAGGGCTTAGCGTTCCAGACGGCGTATAGCTCGGGCGAATGATAGCTTCGCTCCCTGTCGATCATATGCATCTTGCGATACTGCGCCTCCAGCCCCTTCAGAGGTGGCGTATCGAACGGCGAATCAAAGGTGGTGTCGATGATGAGAGGTAGTCCGGGCCTTCGAAGGTCTCGCATCATCTGTGCGTTCTCCTCGTTGCAGAAGAAATAGACATCAGTGGTGATGGATCCGAGGAAACGATTGACCCAGCCTGGATAGGCGTCATAGCCGTTCTTTGCGCGTTTGAGCGGGAAGAGGGCGGTGACGATGAGGATGCGGGTCGAGTTGGCAACCGCGGCGCTACTGTCTGCAGGTCCATCGTGGCCAGTGTTAAATTCGAGAGGTCTGTCGTAGACATCATCGAGATTAACAGCCGTATGTCGATCAGCGAGGTGGTCGGTTACGATGAAGAGAAAACAGACAACGATGAAGGCTATAATATAAAGTTGGTTTCGTTGGCGGGTGGTGGTTCGGAGGAAGCGCGCCATGGCGTCAGACAAGCAATTGTGGAGCCTTTATGAAAGGCTTGGAACCGCTTGGTTGTCTTGTGGAGTGGGTATAATGGGCGTTTGAATGAATGGATTGGTTAAAGAAAATGTTTACGACTCGAATTTATAGCCTCGAGGAGAAGGCGTTTATGGGCCGACATGGACGCGAAGTGTCAATTAGTTTGAGCCAAAAATAAAATTAAAAAAATATATGGCAGTGACGATGCCGACTCGGGAGATGTGATCTTTTTCAGTTCCCATAAAAGGTCATCTATATACATACAACTAGGTTCACATTTTCCTATCGACCGGAAGGTTCAGACCGTAGTATTCAAAAAGCGATATAGGACGTCATGTTTTTTGCAATGAAAAGGCTAAATAAAGCACGTATGCTGGCATGGTCATCAATTTTCTAGTTCATGTCCTATTGGAATGAGCAATTGGAAGCCCATTATCGGCCAGCACTTACCGCCATTACAAAATAATATCTTCCTTGTGGCATTACAACTTGTATGGAGAACAGGGTTATGGCATTGTAGAAATTTCTGGGACCTTTCTTTAGAGCCCTGGTCGCAGTTATTGAACTATTAAATTCAGGTTCAAGTGTTTTTATCATTTTTTTTCTGCTTTTAGTATATCTTGATCGTGGCAGGCCAATGTCGAGGTTTTATATTTCGTACATGTCGGATTTAGGGAGATTTAAGGAAATTTATCTGGTCGGTATTCGATAGGATGCTTGAAGTTGACTGAATTTTGAGAGTACCGTCCTAAGGCCTTCACCAAATTTGCGGGCTTTGCGGTGCTGTCATTTTGTCTTTCATGGCCAATTCATGGCCAGTTGTTGTAGCCGTGGATATTCTTCAACGACGACGATGACCATAAATAACGAAAAGAAATCCATCAATTCTATTAACAAAGCCAATTAGTTACGTGAACCCTTGTGACTGGCGTCTTCTGCAGATTGCAGGCCCCTGACTGGGGTCAACTTATCCTGGTCATTGACAGTCACACAGGCGGCTATCTGTTTCCGGCTGGTCGACCGTCCCCGCAGCAGCTTACCTACTGCAACAAATGATGTAAACGAGCAACGAAGCAGCTACAACATTGTTCAATGTCCACAGTGCAAAAAATTATATATTACAGGAAACGTAGTAGCAGCGCAATAGTTTGAATCTCGTCAACGTCTAAACATTAGTGGTATATAACTGGAGCAGCAGCATCAAATTATCACAGATCGGGTATATGGACGTGTCGTGTGGGTGGTTTCCAATCTTCACTGAACGCACGCTTCAAAAAGTCAGACATGGACATGGCTCGTGTCAGCCTGCATAGCTTCCTCTCTGACCACCAACCCGTTTTACGCCATCTCTCCTCTTTCACCCAAATCTCGCGCATCATGTCCCTCGTCTGCTGGTCCGCTAGCCAGAACTGATAGTAGAACCATTCGGCGCCGCATTCGCCGAGATAGCCGCGTTCCAAGCTGGGAATGAGACTGGGGCTAGGGATGATGCCCTTGTGCGCTGGAGCGATGGGGTCGTTCATCCAGACTGTGAACATGCGTTCTGGGAAGAGGAGGAAGAGGGAGTTGAAGAGGTCTTGATCGATACCGACAAAGAGTCCGCGGCTGATGTAGTGATCATGATAGGCGTAAAAGATTTTGGCGAACCATTCAATCGTCGAAGTCGAACCACCAAAGAATGAGCCTTGAGTAATAAAAATACAGAATTTAAATTATTTTGGATATTTCCCATGAGCCTAAAAGTGATACAAACCTTCACTGAGCTGCACAGAGTTGGCGATAGGACCCATGGTTTCTTTCCAATCTTTGAATTTCTCGTCTGGGAGTTGGAATACGGGGAAGAAGAGAAGGTCTTCCTTCTTCTGATGCGTTAACCTGCTAGCTTCCTCGTAAACCTGCTCTACACGGTCGGGGTCAGGCCAATGACTATAACGATGATTACGCCTAAAGCTTCCACCGTCGTTCCAGAATGCGTAGTCGTAAGTTTTGCCTTGCTTGGCAAGGGTATGGACTGCGCTTTCAAGCAGGAAAGGTTTAGCGTTCCAGACAGCGTACAACCCTGGAGAATGATGCCATTTTTCGTCGTCCATGTCGTTCATTTTGACATAGGCCTCCTCCAAGCCTTGGAGAGGCGGCACTTCGAATGGTGATGAATAAGTCGTATCGATCGTGATAGGGAGTTTTCCTCGAATTGATCGTATCGTGTCTGCGAGGTCGGGGGTCGTGTACATGTAAACGTCGGTAGTCATGGCTCCTAGGAAACGGCCTAGCCAGATCCCATACTCTTTCTTTGTGTGCTTGGATTTCGCCAGAGGGAACATTGCAGAGACAAGGAGCACACTGGTGCCGTTCTCCTTTGGGTTTACGAAGGGTGGCAAGCCTACTTCTGCCGCTTCAAAGTCGAAAGCCGACATTGAGCGCATTGGGGGTCGTAGAATGGGGTCAATGATCATCATGTAGACGAGTACGAACGCCACGGTAAAGCACCCCAACCGCAGCACACTTCGTGAAATGGATATCCGGCCCATTTTACAGAGACGAAAGGCAACACGTCGACGGGTAGACCTGCAGAGTTTGGGTCTTTGGTCAATACTGCAGTGGTGACAAGGTTCTTTGTGGGAGACCTGACTAACCTTGAGTATGACTATTTTATTGAAAATAGAGAAAAAAAACAGTCCCTCGCTTCCCTGAAGTTGAGAATTTATTACTTAAGTTGTTGATTCGAGGCTAATTTGGCCTTCAGGGGGTGACCTTGAATCCGATTTCCCTGGACCAACGTCGAGAGAAATTTTGGGAGGATGGTGAGGAGGTGGTCGTGGTGAGAACAGGAAATGAGATCCGTTTGGTAAGGCATGGGCACAGCTTAAACGTTGACAGCTCCATCGGAGGATTCTTTTCGTGTTCAATCTTTGACCGTTGATGGTTTCTTTGATGCCTCCTTCGGCCTGTTGCCACGTGTTGACTGCGCAATTTGCCGGGCCCGAGTCGAACTTGAAGCGTCTCCTGCAGGCTTCAATCTCTTTGAACGAATTGAGGCATACTAGCCTTAAACAAATCTACAAGCTCTATTGTCAAATACTAGTAAAAGAGAGAAATCATTTTAATGTTAAAAATTTAGTTCTAAAAATAAGTGCTTCCATAATTGCTCACGCGACGAGGTTCTCAACACCGTGACCTATATTCCGTGCTGCGCGGTTGGCAAATATAACATCACATACATAAATGAGCCATCCAGGAGTCAAGTGGATAATATTGCGGGATATGTAATTTCAATTTGAGCGACGGCGTCTTGGTTTGCGTTGTTGACCCCTGGCAGCGGCGTCTGTTGAGCGTCTGGCGAATGTATACTTAATATGTTGCTGAGAAGGCCACTATGCCCATACAAACGCTTCAATGATTAAAGCGGCGACTGAGGGCAAGACTGGGCATGTTCAGATATGCAATTTGAATACCTGCTAGTGTACAGCTTTTGTTATAAGCGCCTCTGCAAGATTGCAAGATTGCGTCTGATGCCTATAATCCCTTGCGAAGCACGACAAATTGCATTTATGCATATTTACAACCGGTTTGTCACTGACCTTTTGACTAGAAAAAAGCGGCATTTGCGGATGAGTCATCCCACAAGATTATTGTCAAGCTTCGTTTTGGCTTCGTTCAAGCTTCGTTTATACACTTTTGTGTGGTTGAAGGGGAATAGGGGTACTTTTACTATATACAGCCAGGTACGGTAAAACCTCGGCATAACCTAATGATCACGCCTCCTGATTGGGAATCAAAAAGTCATCCCCCACACCTCGTTCTGAACCACCACCGCCGCCGTCGTGGTGTGAATTCATCGTTACCGAGTCATTTCATTCTCTTGAATTCGAAATATGTCAGCTGAAGAGCCTGAAACAGATCTATCGATGAGAAATAGGACTTTTTAGACGTTCACGCAATTGCTTAAGAAGTGGCGCCTGGGCGTTGTCCTCATTCTTTCTGTTTTTCCCTCTCGTCTGTTGGGCCTATGATTTTGTCTCGCTTTTCTGGTACTTTACTGCTTTTTCCGGGGAAGAGGGGCCTGGCTACTGTGGCTCCTCATGTATCTTCTCGGAAAGCCAAGGCAGAGGGTTCTATTGCTGCTATCTTTACCTCGTTGACGGATGAGAACCATGTTGCTTTGCCTGATCGATTTGCAGAACTTAAACGGGACTTGTGGAATGAAGGGCTTGTGCAGAGCTGGAAAGAGGTTTTGGGAGAGCTGGAGAGCGAAGTGGAACATATTGCTGCGAGGGGAGCAGAGGTGCGTTGTTCATTTGTTACTTTCCTGTTGGCAATCTCGTTGTTCATTTGTGCGACACCATTTGCTAGATTATTCCTAAAGTATCATATCGTGACATCAAGAGTGGTTTGTCAAAGGCTGATATCGACACGATTAAAAGAGTGGGCACTGTGATTGTCCAAGGAGGAGTCCCCCAGGAGGTTAGCCATCACGTTGCTCGAGTGCATAGAAAGTTGACCCATTGATTAATACAGGAAGCACTGGCTTGGAAACAGTCTATCGTCGATTATGCTGCTAACAACAAGGATCTCGTCAAAGGTGCGTTTTTCTTTTCTCAATGAACGACAACTTGTTGACTGACGACCTGTCAGGTTTCCCATCGGACAACATTCAGGTCTACGAGATCTACAATTCAGTTTCTCAAATCAAAGCTCGCACTCATCCGAATATTGTTGATACTCAACGATTTTTGCTCTCGCTGTGGAACACATCTGACCCCACGAGCGAGATCAGCCTACAAACGCCTATTTCATACTTTGACAGACTTCGTATCCGCCTTCCAGGAGACGCCAAATTTACGTTGGGGCCTCATATAGATGGCGGTTCTGTTGAGAGATGGGAAGATGTTGGTTTGAGAAGTGTTTTTGGAAAGATTTTGCAAGGTGGTAGTTCGTGGAAGAGCCATAATCCATTTGACGCAAGTCCTAGAATTGGGGCAAAGCAGGATATGTATCATACGTCGTGAGTTGGAACCATGCTATTGAACTTTTTAACATTCATAAATTTTGCTGCGTCTTTTAGCAATGCTTGCTCGATATTTAGAGCGTGGCAAGGGTGGACCTCACTTTCCTCTACTGGTCCAGGTGAAGGCACACTGCGCGTCTTCCCTAATCTCTCGCTTGCAACTGCCTATCTCATTCTTCGACCATTCTTCCGCCCAAGACATGCATCTTCTACTTCCTTAAAGGCAGATGATTGGGTACTGGATGTCGAGTCGAGCACCTTCCCTGGGAGCAGTATAGGCAAAACGCAGGAACTGAATGAGAAGACACATCCACATCTTCAGTTGGCACGAACGATGACGAGTGTGCCAAAAGTTGAGCCTGGTGATCAAGTTTATTGTACGAATAGTCTTTCTTTGCAAATTTGTGTTTCGTCGTTGCTTATTCTCATCACTTATTGGGATAGGGCATTGTGATGTTATTCATGCTGTGGAAGGCAAACATGGTGGAAAGGGCGATTCTTCAGTGCTGTACATCCCTACGGTACCTCTTACTATCGGAAAGTGAGTCCCTTGTTTCTTCCCTTGCTTTTCTCTGCTCTCTTGGATATCATCTGATCTTTTTATCCTTCAGCGCGAGCTATCTCCGCGATCAAAGAATCAACTTCCTTGCTGGCCTCCCTGCTCCGTGAGTCATGGCTCCCATTTTTTTTTAGATGAAGGCTCTTACGATTGTCCTTCTTTTTCTTTCAGCGATTTTCCAGGTGGCGAGGGTGAGACAAGGTTTATGGGAAGGGGGACCCCTGACGATGTTCTTAGTGAGGAAGGACGGCGGATGCTTGGTTTGGAGATATTTGAAGCGGACGCAGGCAAGGGACTTGGAGAGGAGTTTGTTAGGAAGATAAATGAGGTGTTGATTTGACGTTGAGTGCTATGCAGAGTGTTGTGAATGTGAATGAAGTGCTAATAGTGATGCAAATTTTTGTTGTTGTCGCTGGAGATTTAGATGGTCATTTTGGACTGGGTATTGTCTTTCTTTTTTAGAAAGACGGGCAGGTAGGCATTGTGTGTGCGAAGAGGCTTCTCTGTCATTAGCTGTCGAGGATCCACTGGAGAACCACGCCATGTGGCTGGAGGTGGCCAGGGTTCACCTAAATTGGGATGACGCTTATGATGTCTTAACATTTTCTAGAACGAGGAACCAAGCACCAGCGCTTGTTGAGACCTGCCTTGCAGCATTCAAGTCCCACGAATCACCCTCTTATCGACAACGAGGTGGGGAAAGACGCATCACGCCCGCTTCTGACGCGCCGCGATACTCTCAGGTGGTCACACATGATGTGCCATGAGGTGCAAAGACAATGCTCGTTGCTTTGTATTTGTACTCCATGACGGTAAAGAATTTCTTTTCGTGGTTGTGGGATGTTCGGTGTCCGCGGTGCGTTGTGCGGTTTGGGGATTGGGATGGGGATTCTTTTTTGGTGGTTATTATCTTTTCGTGTGTGATAAGGGTGGGGGGTGTGTTCTTTAAGCGCTGAGGTGGCGGGCGTGGTTCGTCCGTTCTTTGTTCATGCATCGAGGGGGAGGATGGAAGGATCACGATGGTGGTTTATATAGAGGAAGGAGGATGCTGAGCGTAAGTGTATCTCCCTCGTCGGTTCTTCGCCGTTGTCTTTCTATCCATCCTCTGATTTCTTTCCAACCCACTTTTCAATATGTGCCAGTGTGGCCTCCCCCATCACAGTGAATATTTCATCCCTACGGGGGATTTTTTCATCAAAGTAGGTATCGTCCATTTGGCTGTTTAATCGATCTTGCGTTGATGCTTGCTTTTTTTTTTTTGCTCTACTAGTGCGACGACACTATGTTCAAGATACATAGCCATTTTTTGGAGCGCGATTCGACTCACTTCCGAAAAGTTATCAAGACAGCCGCATGCCCGAACAAGCCACTCAACGGGAAGACCGAAACTACAGCATTTGAGGTTAGGCACTGTACTGCAGACGAGTTTGCGAAGTTTTTATGGGTCATTTACAACAAGTACGTCTCCGCGTTCTACTCTGTTTTTTCTTTCTTTGTGTGCTGAGTTTGATTCACTAGGACGTATTCTCAGTACGACGCGACCTCTGCTGAATGGCTGACTATTCTCCGCATTGCGCGGAAGTATGATTTCGAGGAGGCGACCGACTGCGCTGTTCGCTTTCTCATCGACGGCGACCTCTGTACTCTGGAGCTGATCAGGCATTTCATCGACTACAAGGTCCCAGCTCGCCATCTCATTCCTCTTTATTCCAACATGTGCAGGGAGGATGATGGGCCTAGTGATTGCGATATCAAGGTTATAGGCACTCATACAGCCATCAACATCTACCGGGTACGCGAGTACCTGCTCAAAAAGTTCTCGGAATCTATGTCTCCGCCTGTCCTCAGGAATGTGGACGAAGACGACGTCGTCGATGCTATATGTCGCGTTTTTGGGTTGGAGAAACCTCTTTGCTCTAGTAAACGTGGGACGGTGATGTTTCATTGACTTTTTTGATCCATTGGTGTATTCATTCCGATTTTTTTTCTTTTTCTTTTTTTCCCCTGGTTGCTGCTTCGCCCTTCTCCCTTTCGTCCTGCGCTTTTTTGTTTTTATTTTTAGGTCGGTGCACGCCCAAGAAGACGTGCCACAGGCAGTGTCATTAGCTCCCATAGGGAGATGTATGTCTGCTACGATTCTCGGGGGCATAGGTGGTCGGGGATGGCGGGTTCTTTGGTGGCGTTGTCGAGGAAGAGTAACTTTAGCGGGTTGAGTTATGTCAGTGATCGGGATCGGGACCAGCAGGTGAATCAGCAGCAACAACAACAACAACAGCAACAGCGGAGGAGGGTGACGGTACCGGCAGGGGATGTTCATTTGCATGTGCAGACGCAGGTGAGGAATGGGGTGACGTTGAGGGATATGGCGCCTGCTCCTGATCTTTATGGTAATGTAACGTGTTTTGCTATTGCTTTTATTGGCGCGCGTGTTAATTTTCTTTTCTTTTTACTCTTTGGTGTAGACAATCGTTGTTCCTCTGACAAGAACGACGTCGGAGAGTCGGTGGCCGTGCAAATGTATCCGGGGCATTTTGAAGAGGTGTGGATCAAAGAGGAAGGGGAGGGATTGAAGCGCCTCGTCCAATGTTTTTATCGTTTTTTGCTTTCGGTCCCTATCACGCTGTCGTCGATCTTGTTTTCCATTCCTTCTTTCTTGAAATCATTTTTCCCTATCTTGCAGTTTGGGTTTATCTTTTATAATCGTACATTTGTCTCTCTCATATCTGCACGAGCGACTCTCGTTTTCGTAGCTGTTTCTTGGACATTTGGTCTCTATCTTTGTAAATCACTCATCCCTGCTACTCCCATATACTTATTGTAACACCATTCCATCTCCATCCCCTTGTCATTATGAAATGCGATCTTTCTTGTTTCCTTCTCAATTCGAGTGACTGCCCTAATGTACCGTCAACGAGTCTTTTACATTGTTGTTTTGTCGATCGACAGGTGACTGTTCTAGTCTGGGCGCTAAGTCAAAGACACGTAATTCTTGTCTTTCTGCATTATCCTTGGAAGGAGGAATTTTGTCAGAGGACCTTCCCAGCCGTTTCGCGTATTGAAGGCTCAATTTGAATTCAATTAGAGTCGCTAACCTCTTTACGGCGATGCAAGTCGCGTCAATGCGGCGTAACGCGTAACTGGTCAGCGGGAATGATAGCTGGGTCTAAGGTTATGGGTAGGACGGGTGTCAAAGAGACAATTGAGAGAAATCTGCCAGCGCAAGTCTAAGCTTCGCGGGCAAGTCAAAATGTGTAAGTAACTCGTCTCAGCGCCACAGGTGGATGGAATGCAATAGCTTAGAGGGTAATGTATGGTTACATTTGAGTTCTAGAGATTGATGGTGGACAAGATTCGAGGATGAGAAGCTCCAACGATTGCACCCAGGCTGTTATTCTGTGCGATAAGAATGCCCACTTTAGACTTGGAGAATGGTGAGATCTGAGAGCCAAGCACGTCGGGGTGGAGTAGGGGCGTTTTGGTTTGTGATAAATTTGATGGTTGCCAATTGTTTCGTTTTCTTGCGTGTTTTGCAACGGACATGTTCCGAGTACGAGAAGGCAGAGAGGTAACAAGTCACTTTGCAGTAGTAAAGCCAGGCTGTCATCTAGTGAGAGACGGCTGTTATTTCGTCGACCCGACAAGGTAGACTATGGCCATTGGCAGGCTGCAGCCGCTGGATTGGTTTCATACACCATAGAGTTCAGAATAAGAAGCGTCGCTTGATTTCAGTATACATATAACGCCGGTCTCGCCTGTCAAGAAAACAAAAATAAACTGAGTAGTCTGTACCGGCGTGTTGCAAAAGGCGGGAAACCTAAAAGGGAAGATTAAAGGCAGTCCCGAAAGCGAAAAAAAAAAAAAAACCACTTGGTGAGTTGATTATGCGGAGGTATACCACGTCCAGAAGTGGTCGGAATGTTCAGGAGCAGTGTCAAATTTAAAACCCAGTTTTTTTGAGAATCTTTTCAAGACGCAATGGCAATGTGACTTTGTTTAGCGGAAATGGCTTGTCAAGTGAGCTCGTATTCTTTTTCCTTACCTGATGATCCGCTCCAAGGGTAGTATGTAAATTCTAAAAGCAATTATCTGTTCATGAGAATGCGCTTAGAGAAATTATTACCCCCCGTTGGTCGTTCGCAGGGAGAAGTTGCCTGTGCCAGTGATCCGAATAGGGTGATTGTGGTGAGATGACAGGACACGGTTTCAATGAGAATGACATTTACAGAAGACAGATAAGTTCTGAGGTTGCACACGTTGAAATGTGTTATCTTTGTCGGATATTTTTGAGAGAATGGATTGAGTGCCAGTGGATGATTGAAGACAAACAAGCTTATAAGAAAGTGATTTATATTTGTTTATTAGTTTATAATACTTTCGTTTGAATTCCTTCTGATCTCCTACCCTTACCACCACCCAACCCCTTATTTTTCTATTGGAACCCTTCAAAATAATTTAAGGGTGTGTTTGTTTTATTTCTGAACATTTTTATTCTAGCACCGACTGACAGCTGGGTTTCTGTATCCAGCGTTTGGGGTAAAAGTCACCCCATATATTTTTTTTCGCCAATTGACGACGCGGCCACGACTACAACCACGATTTTTACACACTCCACTCAGAGGCCTTGAAACTGGGCCAAATATAATTCACTTTGGATCCCCAATATATACAGTTTCAGCCTTAGAAAGCCTCTGTGCTGCACGATATGCCTCCTCGTCGCGCTCAGCAGCAGCAGCAGCAACAACAGGCGTTGCAGCAATTTCCCGTACCTCACAACCTCAGCATACCATCACCTTCAGACACACTGAGTCCACCCGCAATCTCTCCAAATCACGCTCAGCAACCGCGATCTGCATCGCCGTCTTCAGGTTTTACCAATTTTCTATCCAAGCCATCGAAATGGTTCAGTCGAAGTGCCTCAGCGTCCAAAGTACCAACATCGGTTTACAGCGATGCCCGTCCTAGTATGTCGTCAACTATTGGAGGAGGGCCGCCAGGAAATGCGAATCCCGGGAATGTTGTAGGAGGCCGGAAACATAAGATTTCTCGCCCGACAGACCCAAGACCTATTTTGGACGGATATGCTGGTGCTGCAGGAAGTCGGTGAGTTTTCAGTCTACATCTCATTTATTATCGTATTTTACTCGAGGTTTTTTTCTGCGATGTGGCGTGTTTTGCGTGTTTCGACCTGAGCATGATGATGAGCTACAGCATTCTATTCTTAGACTTTGTTTCCTATTAAATCGTCCATTTAATTGGTTCTCATACAATCATTACCAGCTCCGTGCTCGACCTATCCTCGCGGACCCAAAATTCTGTCGAAATTGGACGGTTTCAACATGCTCCTAGCACTCCTTCGAGTCCCAACAATCACTTTAATCCACATCAGCCACATCCCTATCCACACCCACCTGCGAGCCCGGGTTCTGCTCACACCGCTAATCCACAATATGCGGCCCAACTACAACAATCTCCAAGAAGCCGACCGCCTATCCCATCTCCAATACATACATCCACCTCAACTTCTCCGTATATGCATGGTAACCCGTCAGGCGGGCTGGGCGATCTCCGCAACATGTCGCGGAAGCCCTGGTCACGTTCAGCGGATGATTTGTCAAAGATGAAAGCACAACCCCATTTTTCTCCGGTGCAAGCATCATTTATGCAAGACAAAATTGCGGAATATCGCGGCAGGAGTAATAGCTCTGCAAGCGGGGCGGCACTGACGTCCAGTCCTACGAACGCTAGTCCCGGACCAGCATTTCAGCGTGTCGTGGGTGCACCACCAGGGAATATTCCACCAAATGCAAATGGTAATGGAAATGTACAAGTTCATCCATTCCCATCACTAGGGACAACACCTCCAGGACCAAGCACGTTTTCGTCTGCTTCAAATCCTCACCAGCAACGAAGTGCGACATTACCAAGCGTGTCCGTTTCTGCGCCTGGACCCTCCATTCCTCACGGTCTCAACACATCAACATCGTCCTCAACATCGGGTTCTGGGGTAACATCACCTTCAGAGTCAAGCCTCAATACCTCGTTGTCTGCCTCTTCGAAGAATACCTCACCAACACACAACCATACAAGATCTCACAGCTTCACGCCCAAGCTTCCCTCTAAACTCAATACGCCCAGATATCCACAACAACTTGAAAGCCCTCAACGTTCTGGTTCTGGCTCCTCTGGAATTGATCCAGCATCTGCACCAGGAAACTTGAACCAAGGTCCAGGGCAATTTGTTTTCGCTCAACAGAATCCAACTCTAGGAGGTACCCCAACACGAGCTGCTTTCGGTTTTGGTTTCGGACCTGCTCCCAATAATAGCCCATCCCTCGCTGCTGCAAACAGGCAGACCACGGTGCTTCTGCCACCACCAACGATAATCGAACCTGGACATACATCGCCTGGTCCTCGAAGCGGGCGACAGCAACCCCAGAACATGCATCTTCATCAAGAACACGGCGATCTTGAGGTTGACTCTAAACGTGCCTCTCAAATCGTCTTTCAATCTGGATTCATCAACCGCCTTGTTGAGATCCCCCCGAGCCTATTGGGGATGCTCACCCACACCCTCTCTGGACACGGGCATGGGCAATCTCATTCTGGAGCTGGTCATCTTTCTATGAACCCCAACGCATTGAATGCCTTGAGCACCCATAAGGGTTGGAAAGGCTACAAAGTGGAGCTCAAGGGACCCAAGTTGTATTTTTATAAGCCGCCCAGTGATAAGGCGACGGGTATCAAGGAATTGTTCCCTACTGGCCTTGTTCCTCCTTCCGAAGAAGAGCCTGATCTTGAAGGTGTTGATGAGGCTGGTGAGGGCAGTGGAGTTGACGATGGTGAAGGTGGTGGAAGTGTTAGGGCAAGAAAGGCTTCTGGGAATCTGAGTGGGATGGCTGGGACTGGTGGGAGGAAAAAGCGGGCGTTTTGGGGTCGCAGGCAGCATCCTGATCTTGTGTTGAAGAAATCGGCGAATGGGGAAGATAGCGTTGTAGAGAAGGGTACATGGGAGGCACTTGCGCATGAAACCGTTTTTGGAGCGTCGTTTGGGATGCTTGATGGTGAAGAGGCTGGTGAAGAAACGGGTGATGATGTTCCTGAGTGGAAGAAGGAAGAGAGGAGAAAAGAGAGGGTGAGGGCTTATGCTCGGTTTGCTACTAGTATGCTGCTCGCTCTGCCGGAACTCGTTGGACCTGCTGCCTTTGAAGCTGAGTTCACGAGGTGTTGCTCGTATTTGGTTGGAGGTGCCAGCGACAAATCTTCGTCGGACGATAACGAGGTTTCGCCACCACCGAATGAAGGAGAGGAGGGTTCTGGTGACCATGAAGAAGCACAGGCGAAGGTCGACGATGAATCCAAGGAGAAGGAGGAAGAAAAGGAAGGGTCGCAAGTTAAGACACGAACGGAGAAGGATAGGATGAAATCTCGCGTGGCATGGCTTGTTCAATGTTATCTTTCTTTCCATCTTCGTCCAGTTGATCGGACAGCATGGGATGCAGCTCTAGACGAAATCCTCGTTGATGCTGTATCAGACAGCGAGTTAGATGCCTCAATTGTTATCACGGAGGAGCCCAGCCGAATCACGGAATCACCAGAAGAAAGCGAACAGCCTGTGCCAACTCCTCCCATCCCCGCATCCGTTAATCTTCCTTTCAATCTTCGTGATGTTCTGAATGTTGGTGGCTTGACGAGGGACGTGTTGATGATGCTCGATCCAACCGCTGTGGCAAGGAGTTTGACGATCTTCCATGCAGACGTCATGGTGCAAGAATCGTCTCGTTCGACAGAAGCTTCAACCGCGAGTAAACCGGGCAACTTCGGTCTTCAGTGGCTGTTAAATAGTGGAACATCCCCAAATCAATACGCCGAAACTGATGACACGATCAATGACTCGGCTACTGTGGCACCCACCTCTGCATTCCCCGTTCCTTTCTTTGGCAGCGATGATCGTCCTCACTGGCTCACCAAGCTGGTGCTTCTGCAGATTTTTGGCGCTGCTGATAATGGATACGCTCAACAGATGCAGCTGCAAATGCAGATGTCGATGCAGACCTCACCAAACGGACGCAGGAGGTCAGAAGATCGAGGGCATCACCATCCACCGATACCACACCAAACATCACGGACACATACGCGATCTGAGCTGATCTCGGTGTGGGCGCGGATTGCTGAACAGTGCCGTGTTGCTGGTGACGAATGCACGTTCCGTGCTATTTGTGCTGCACTTTGCTCGAGGCCTGTTGCGAGGCTTGATAAAGCTTGGAAGCGCGTCGACTCTCGCACTTGGAGTGTCGTTCAGGGATGGGTGGCTGCTCTCGGTGGGGAAAGTGACAGTGAACGTGAAATGAAGGAAGGAGATATGCAGGAAGAGGGAGAAGGTCATGGGAAGCATGACAATGGTACAACTGTTTCCAGTAAAGCTGGCCCTGCTACACCATGGGGAGGGGATATTCCAGGTCGCCTCCAAGAGTTGTTTGCTCGGGCGAAGAAGACTGATTCAGGGGATGTTTCGACCATGATTTCCGTAGAGCCCCTTGCTCAAGCCAAAGGACTTTTTGACCAGTTTAGGCGCACGTTTGAGCGTTGTTCCGTTGCTGCGAAAGAGGTGGTTGGTCTAGCACAAGAGAGAGAGGACATCAAGGTCTTAACGGCGTTTTGGCGAGAAGTTGTTCAAGATGAGACTGCTTCTGGGATGGGTAGTTTGAGTGTTAAGTTTCAGAGGTAAGCTAATTTTATCTGCCTATTTATGTCCCTTTCTCCTATTCGCATTTCTTATATTTATTCGGAATCTTGTTTGACGCTGATCATTTTTTCTGACATTTAGGATTGACCAATTCATGTCGTTATCTCTTGCTGCAGAGCCTCGTCGCAAGGGTCTGTTTGAGCCATATTTCTGGAGTCGAACGGCCTCATCCAACACATCGCCTACATCGTCATCGCAAACGTCTGCAATCCAAACCTCGCTTCTACCCCTTCTTTTCCCAGAACCTCTTCCAACTGTAACGCTGATTGAGCGCTCCAAGCTCGTCAGAGGCAGGATCGATAGTGATGCTTCAGCCGATCTACAATACCTCCGAAGCTTGGATGCGCAACTTCGTCAGGAGGCTGCTGCATTCGGTAAGAATGGACAGCAGAGTCAGCTACATCGTTTTGGGGACAATATGGTTCAAGCTCAAGACTTTACCCGACGTGCGATTATGGGGCAAGGTGGCACAGTTATTTCCGTCCATGATGGTGACTTGTTACTCGTGGTTCAGAGTGGAGGGTTTGAGAGTGCCCCAAATTCACGTCCCAACTCGAAAGTCGTGTCAAGGCCCCCAAGCTCTTCTGTGGATCAGCATGGGAATCTCATTGGAGGTTCAGGCGAGAGACCTAGTATGAATAGGACACCGTCTATTCGCGCCAAACCAAGTTCTTCGCATACTCTTGACCGGAAAACGAGCATGGCCCGTCGTAGCTCTTTGCCATCAGTATCTCACCTGAATCGTCAAAACTTTGTCACTTCAGAACCATCTTCGGAACCACCCTTGCGCGTGGTGGTGCAAGCAGGGACATTGAACCGTTTGGTTGATATTCTCGTTCACGGCCTGGAGAGTATCACAGTGTCTGTTGCTGATGATAATGGAGAAATTTCTTTACGAGAGGGCATGATGCGTGAGCTTGTGGTAGATCGTGTTGAGTTTGCACGAGTTTGGTGGAACGTGTTTAGGAGCTTTGTGACACCCCTTGTCTTCTTTGAGGTATGTTGCTGATGACATCAAACCTTCGCAACAACTAACCTAATCTCCCATGACAGCTTCTGCGCAAAATCTTCATTACGTCCCAGCCATCTGGTTCATCGCCTTCCGTGGATGATTACCAGCAGTCGGTCTCTAAACGCACAGAAGTTCTTTGGACGATCAAAGAGTGGTTGACATTTGGGGGAGGTGCTCAGGACGTTTTGGATGATGCCCAGTTGTACAACGCCATCCAGACATTCCTTGAAAATCCAGCAGATCACCATATCTTCCAGTCTCCTAATTCTGGAACCCCATCTGTTCAGCAAGCATGGGAATCGCTGCTGGATACTCGCCGTCAAGTTCAACAGACCTTTGTTGCGCAGACAATGCGACCTACTATCTCTCGCGGTGTGCATCAGCAGCAGCGTTTGAGGGGAGCAAGGGCATCTCGGAACGTGGGTGCTCGTGAGCCACCTGATTTGGACCGCATGGATCCCGAAGATTTTGTTGAAAATCTTGACGGTATGGCCTGTGCTGCTTTTAGCAATGTTACTGAAGAAGTGAGTGTCTTGCCTCTGTAACCTCTGCATCTCTTAGCTGAATTATTATTTTAGGATCTGTACATCACCGCAGATCTTATGGAAGTGCAAACCTCCGATCGCACTGGCTGGTTTTTGTCGCGAGATCCTGTCTCGACCGAAGAACTGGCTGAGATTCAGACGATCTACTCGGTCATCCAGGAGATTGAACCTTCTTCCCTCATTTCCGAACTCAGTCAGGATGCCTTGTATCGCCTCCTCCCACCGGGTGTTCGAAGCTGCATCAGAGCTTACTCTATTATACGCAAATGGCTCATCTCGAAGATTGTGGCGCCACGCTTAGGCCTGCGAGCTAGGCAAGCTAGAATCGAGCTACTCATTCAAGCTATCGAGGTGGCACGCCTGCGCAACAGCGAGACACCGTCTAACTCACAACAGACGATGGATCAACCGTGCGTTCGGTCTTTTGTTGAGTCCGTTGTCACGTCTGCTTTGCTTAGTGTAGAAAGTCGAATGCACCATCGGGCATGGCAAAGCGTGGCCATGAGCAGAGGTTCTGCGTGCGATTCGCTGGCATCCCTTATACAGCGGCCCTATGTCCGAACTACGACTTCTCGAGACTGCCTGACGGTTGATATGGGTTGGCTTTTGGAACGAATGCTGGAGGTTATTGCTGGACCCGATGTCATGGAGGCGTCTGTGCAGGAAGGTCAAAGCCGTATTAACTTTGATAAGCGAAGGTAAATTGCTTCCTGTCAAATTTTTGTGAAACTATGCTTAGGAGTGCTTGTCAGGTACATCTGCAACATCGTCAGCAAGGCTTCCATTCTTCCTTCCGCTCGCAAAAATCCTCAATCAGAGGAAGGGAACAGACGCGGGTTTGAACGCTTGAATAACATCGAAAAGGAAGTGCTTAACCTCCAATTCGATCATCGCGGCATCAAAGACGAAGCTGCGAGAGAGGCAGCCAACCCGGGTATGAATGGCGCGTCTTCTTCTAAGAAGACCATCCGGCCTTTTAGCAAGATAGTGGCTCTCCAAGTAGAGAAGAACCGCAGAGACAAGAATCTGCGCACCCGACTTCAGCGAGAGAAGCAACAAGAGCAGGCTAAAAGCGAACACAAGAACGAGATTCTGAACAAGGCAATGAGACCACGCAAACCACTCTCGAATATCCAAAAGCAGCACCGAAATAAGAAGAGCGTGTCCGCGTTTTTGAACTTTATGAGGCCTATCTCAAGTGCCTTCGGAGCGGACATCTCCCAACCCCTCGCCATGAAACGTACCCCAGCTGAATTGGACTTCCCCACAAACACGAAACCTTCCTTGGTCCTTAGTGTTTTGGATGCCCAGGTTGCGCAGTTCATCAACAATGAAAGGTCCTACACATTCCAGCTGGACACTGAGGATGGTGGTCACTACTTGCTTCAGGCCATCAACAAACGCGAGATGTTCAAGTGGCTTGACAACATTTCCCGTGTCACGAAAATGGCGGCTAAGCGACGGCTCACTTATCTCGGCAATAGTCCTACGCCACAAATTTCTGACCACATCCACCACCACCCTATCACTGCCTCTCGTGATCCCAAAGCTGGTGAGATCAGTTGTTTTCTAGGATTTCCCATCACTGACACAGGACTAGTTTTTGGTGTCGAGCTCGAGTATCTACTTCGGCGAGAAACTGGTGCTGAGTCTGCTGACTCTGTACCACAGGGCACAGTTCCCATCATCATTGAGCAGTGCTTGAACGAAATCGAGACACGCGGTCTAAACGAAGTTGGAATATGTGCGTCTCACTTATCTATATTTATTCTATCTTTGAAGGAGCTGAGTCTTCTATAATTAGACCGCATTGCTGGTGCAGCGACAGAAATAAATGCGCTTAAGGATGCATACAACCGTGGAGAATCGCCTTTGCGACCCACAACGGATATTCACGCTATTTGTGACTTAGTAAAGTCCTGGTTCAGAGTTCTTCCAGAACCTGTCTTTCCTCCAGCTTCGTATCGCGAAGTTATGGATGCCATGCGTAAGCTCTTCTGCGATTTATCCGTTGTTTGGGTTATTGAGCCATTTTCCAGGGCTTGAAAATCTTGATGAGCGTCTTTCCAACATCCGTAGGGTCGTTCAAAGCTTACCCCAGGCAAACTTTGACATTCTTCGGCGAGTATCTGAACATCTTGATAGGTGAGTATGTATTACTTTTTGGCGAAGCTCGTGTTATCCTGATGATTAAACCAAGGGTGACCGATTTTGAGGAACACAACCACATGACTGCTGAAGCTCTTGCGATTGTGTTCAGCCCCAATCTCCTTCGGGCGCCCCAAAACGACTTCGTCTTAATCCTCAACAACATGGGGCTTTCCCATAAATTAGTGAAAGCACTGATTACACACGTGCGTATTCAAGTTGCATTCCGTCGCTATACTGGCTCATGGAATCCTCATTCTCCTCATAGTTCCATGTCATATTTGATGAATCCGATCCCGAAGCTGATGCCCACTCAGACGAGGATCTTGAATCTCCGATTTTAGAAGAGGACGAGGAAGAGAACGCTGAATTTGATTCAAACCACGACATATACCACGAAAATCATGACGAATCAACATCAAATGACGGAAACCCACACTATGATACCCCTCGCTAATACCCATTGATTATCTTCTCTCTTTTTTTACTATCACCCCACTGTGCCGTATGTACAACAAGATGCGCGTTTACGATTTAGGGCCTCAGGATCGGGCCAACTGTCATGCATTATTACTTTCGTTCATTCCTTAGGACTATTCTATTCTATTTTCATTTTTCGTATTATGCGCACATTCTCATAATGATCCTTATTCCCATCGTCCATCCCGCATGTTTTATTAGTATTCCTGTTTCTCTAGCAATCAATGATATCTTGTACAGTTCACATGTAGCATCAAGGTTAATTGGTCAATATGTCTGCTCTTTCGAGGTGCCTACCACTCTGCATTCCATATTTTCTTTTACAGTGGGGGACCTTGCCTCTGTTATCAGCTGTTATCCACTTTCAGTGTATTTCTTTGTTTTCGGGACCGTTAGCTTGGTACATTCAGTGGAGAAAATGTAGACATACAATTAAATATGTCTATATTTATAGAATGGCATTTTTCCCTTCAATGTCCAAGGCGTGTGTTTTTTGGACGTATGCTGATATCGACGCATGATCACGATGATAGGCGTACTATCCCCTGCTATTCCCTACCAGTCATTCTCTATATATGGACACTTGCACATTCGTAAGTAATGATCCTCGGTACCTGTCAAAGGGTTACATATGTCATACATAAGGGTTTGTTGGCCATCTTTGGTCTGGCCTTAAAGTCTCTTTGTCTTAAGGTCTCTTTGGGTGCCTCAGATCGTGAATGCGTTGTCACGAATATATGTCAAATCCAGTTCCTAAAATGTACCCCTTGATACACGAAACGTGTCGCAGTGTTCTGCTAAAATAATTCGAAGCCTCAAGTAGTATCAAAGGAAGTGATAAGTATCTACCACGCCCACAACAATTGGTACATTTGCCTGACGTGGACCAGCATGACTCGGTACTATAGACGACATTTATCTCAACATTAATACCTGTGCTATACTCTGGCGTGAGACCTATAGCGCGGTTGACGTTCAAGCAAATGACATTGAGCCGTCATTGCACGCACCAATAATAGCCCTCCAACCGGCTCATCTTCCTTGGGTAAAAGTTCATTGGGACTCACAAGCGAGTTGGAGACGATTATACTATCAATACTGCTGCAAAGATTTCGAATGGACATAGCGTCAACACCGATGACACTGAAGACGAAGCATGATCTGCACATATTTCTCCGAGTCGTGGGACGATATGATTCACCCTGATGAGATCTTGGGGTGAGCATGTCTTTCCGATAGTCGTGGAGAATTTACATCCCTTATCTTGTCCGAGTCGGTTAACTTGGGTTCATTTCTTCAGTCAGAAATGTCGTAGTCTAGGGGATGAGCAAATTGCCTCCATGAAGGCCCAAGGCTCGTTATTTTTGCCCTGGGAAAATTGGTCTATAAATAAACGCCGAGCTTTGATTCGTCATTAAGTGCTTTGTGTGCTATTTCAAACGTGTTCTTCGGGAAACATCGAATGGGTTTTGTGAGGTTCTGACAAGTATACAATTATCTGATCATCTATCACTGTCAGTGTGAGCTCAGAATAAAACGCTAGCCAAATAATTACTCCGGATATTGTGAAGAAACGTCTTCATATGTGGCACGACGCCCTTTGTTCTGTGGCTTGCTATATTTGGCCACTGGGCGCTTAGCGAGCGGCGAATGGCGAATGGCGACATAAACGAGGAGTTCTGGGAATTTCTGGCATTCTCAGAGCCGAGTGAGCCCTGACATTTCAATCCCGCTTAGTCTTCAAGTTCTTTACCGAGCACTTCATGTTTGAATACAATTCTATGCTTGTCAGGGGCACGATGAATACCAGCGTAACACCGAAGAGGCGTCGAGACTATAGACATGTGGTTTGGCCAAATAGGGTTTTACCTTGTCATTTCAGGAAGTTTCTTCGCCTACATAGGTATTGTCCGCGTAAGTAAGACTACGAGAGTAACCGACGTCTCATATTTGATTCTTCAACAACATTTGTACTTGGGACTCGATATCCAACACTTTAGGAAGTACCTTTTCGCAACTTCCAACAAAAATAAAATCGTAGCCTTCATCTGCACGAGGTCCTTCCATGTTGAAAATAGCTACTTTTCCGCCATGATCACGGACCTGAGAGGCGAATCCCGCCGCAGGTTGCACCTAGTAAACGATCCAAAGTACGTCATTTTTAACACACGCCATTCGACAACGAACTTCGCGAGAAGCAACAATGAAGCAGCATGAAAATGGGGTACAGAAGCATAGTCGCTTATAGGTCCGGTGCATCGTGCCCACCGACCCCGAGTATCATCGAAACATTGATGCCTGCTGTTGCGTCGTGAAAGATTTGAGAAATGTGACTCACGATGCCAGATGTCCCGATTACAATCAAAAGATCACACCAGGTGACCTTTCGCGCGATTTCGCCCATTAGGGGAGGGACCTCTCCGAACCAGACAACATCAGGACGCAAGAGGCCGCCGCAACGACCGTAACGGTTAGACCCCGACCAGTCATCCCCACCACACCGTGGGAGGTGCTCTGTAGCGATATCAATGAATGTCTCAGCGTTTACTTGAGCGCTTTCAGCAACTGAATTGAAAGGCTCGATATCATTTCCATCGGTATCTTTTGTGTTGTGGGACGTAGTTTCTTCGGATTTCGTGATATGCCGGAATGCTTTGGCGAGGTAAGCGTCGCGCGTGTGCTTAGAGTGTTTGCACGAGAGACAACGTGTCTGAAATAGTGATCCGTGCATTTGAATAAGATTTTCCTTTCCTTCCTTCATGGCCTCGTCCCCTTCTTGATCGACACAGGACAGGACATCAAGTGCTCTGATCGAGAGCTCATCCAGGTTTTGGGTAACGTGGAGCGGCGGTGATGTCGCACTCGAGATAATCCGATTTTTAACACTTGGAAGATACAGAGAAGCAAGTGCCAGGTGGGCAGCGTTTGGCTTCGATGATAAGGCACTAAAGAAGGTTATAAAAATAAGCATCGTCGGGTCCGTTTCGAGTACAACGGAAAGCACACATTAGGCGTCGCCGATGGTAAAATTGCCATGATCCGCTGGGATCTTCGCTGAAGGTTGTGTGTAAAGAGTACTTTCGAAGGATCTGAGCATAGTATGATCGTCGTGGATGTCGAAAGGCAGTGCATCGAGGGTAAGAGTAAAATGTATGAAGGAAGGCCCAGTGTGAGCGCGCCAACAATAGCTAAAGTTTTAATCGACTTAGCGGCGCACTGGATCGTTCCACAGGGATGAATTGCCAGAGCCCCTGTATGTAGGGATTCCTGAGCAAGAGCAAAAGAGTAGCGTTATATATTGAGTCTATTCTCAGAATGAGTCGTGACCGCACCTGAGGGAGCAGATATGCCTGCCCCTGTTAAGATGATTACGTTCTTCGAGGACGACAGAACACGTCGAAACTCATGTATGTCAGAGGAAGGCATCTTGGTGGAGGCTGGGGGAAAGAAACACCTAGCCTTGGCCAAAGTGTATAATAAAGCAACCGGCGCACTTTACATAATGAGAGTATCGTGGTTGCCGGCTAACTCCTTGAATTGTAATGTAATGCGATTATCAGTACGTTTTGAATCCCTTCAGTGTAAGTAACATACTTGCACGAGCATTCTAGGTGGCCACAAATAAATATAGGATCTCGCTCAACCATTTCCCTAAGACCTTCCCTCGTCTTCATATTTTCCCGACGGCTCTGAAGCAAGAGTATGTACAGGAATAGTGGAAGTGGAAGTGGCCGAGTGGAAG
>NHTK01005907.1:0-25874 GCA_002938355.1 Panaeolus cyanescens | reverse complement strand
AATAGAGAGAGAAATAGAAGAAGTAGGACGTCCCCTTACATTCACTCTCCGAAGTCAACCCATGCCATCTTAACATATCCACGGCACTCGGCAACCTGATCCCATCCTTAATAGGTATTCCCCTGCTATCTACCTCCAAACGAAAGCTCGGCGCTACTACCCCCTCTATTTCAGCTTTACCCTGGCGAATGTAAAATAAGAGGCGCAAAACGTAAGCAGCAGAGTTCCAAGCGCGCATGTGGGTGATGACGGGGTAGTCCCCCATTTCATTTGGGCTGAAGGTGATGAGGAATTGCGTAAGAACAGAACGTGGAATTTCTGCTGTTGGAATGAAGCCGACTCGGAATATGGCTCCTAGTTTACGGTTCGGTGACAACAATGATGACGATGAAGTGGATGAAATGGGGGTTGACTCGGAGGATGATGTTGAGGTGTGTATGAGCGGTGCATTCTTCCTATAGTCGAGCTTAAAAACATCTGAGCCTGGTGCAGTGTTGCAGATGGAGAAGAGAGTGACTGTGGGTGTGGTTGTGAAGGTATGGTTTTGCTCTGAGAGAACGAGAGCCCATGAGGGGTTGGAGGCGGTGGGGTGATTCCTGAATGGGCTGTCGTTGGCCTCTTTGACGATCATGGTGATGCCAAGCTCGTAACCTTGCGTTTGCGATGGGTTTTGTTGGTCGTTCGTGGGTTGAAGGTACGGTGGAACGGGAATTGGGGTGGGTTGGTAAGCTTGTGGGAAGATGTAGTATTCTTGTGGGTCGCGCTATATTCGAGATGGTCAATATTTGGTGGAGAAGTGTAACGGTGAGCTGTATGAATTGACATTTTGTTTGAGTTGGTGTTCTTACCTTCATCATGATCCTCTGTAGAAGTTGCGCCATGGTGGTTAATCAAAAGTAGTCGTAGATGGTGGGCCAAATTTTGTTGAAGCAAAACTTACTTTGGTGACTTTATATGACGCTGTGAAGATGGACCCAGCGCTAATCGAACAAAAAGCCTTCATATGCATTAGGGTCCATGTATAACCTACAATAACAGTGAAACATCCTGACAGTGCTTGAAAATGAAGGCCCCGCCGTGACTTGTTGCTGCTGACGTCGAGCAATCGAACTTGTACAATTACAAGTCGACAGTCATCAGCGCTTGACCTGTATGAGGACCTCAGGCTGTGAGCTGGGAAGGGGAGTGACATGGCCCTTTTTTCCCTTTTTTCCATTAATGCGCGATCACAGCGTGTGTATCGTCTCGTGCAGAGGTCAACCAGTTACTTGTCGCTGTTAATCATCCGGCTTGAACTTGTTAAAGATCCCCAAAACGCACGCAACTCGAGACACCCACCCTCCCCGGGCCCTTTGCTCACCAGGAATGTCATTATCGATGAGATGAGGCACAGTGATAACATTTCAAGTTATATAACGCTGTACTACGCTGCTCGTGACAACAAGTGTTTTCACTATAATTATTTTAGGTACCCCACACCCTCATCCCGCTATGTATAGCGTTTTGACCCCGATCCTGATTTCGACCCTGATTTTGATCCTGAGGATTTTGATGTCGATTTCGATTTCGACTTCGACTTTGACTTTGATTTACTGCTCGAGGCCTCGGCCGTTGAACCGTAAGACAGGTATTCATGAACATGCATATTAGTAATAGAAAACGCAGGCGCAGCGTAAATAGCCGTCCTGGCTTCTTTGTCCGATTTAGCGCCTCTAATCCTCCACGCCATCAGAGCTGCCACAGCATACGAGTCGGCATTGAATTTCGTAACCTGTGGAGATTCACGTGTCAAGGTATGAAGGTCGTGGATCTCATCTGTAGTATGATAAGTAGATCATAAACATTGGCATTTAGCGAATGATTAAATTAATGGAACAGTGAAAGGTAAGATAGACGTACAGCCACTTATAAATTCTGGTCCGTTATATGCCGCTCCTTGCTGTATAGGTTCAAATGTCGGTGTATGCGGCATGGCTTTCAAAAAAAGATCATAGGACCCAAGGAATCCATGCGCGAGCTCGTGGATGATAACACCCGCTTGATCCATCTGATCCACAAGTTCATAGAACAACTCCATGAAATGAAAAGTAGGAGGGGCGTTCGGAAAGGTGGTAGTATACGCATACGTATCGGACCCATCGTTTGGTATAGCAACGTCCGTAATCGTGGCGAAAAGGTATAGGTCGACGAGATGTCGAACACCAGCGAGGATTTCATTGAAATCCGTCTCTATGACCGATCCGAAGCTGTATTCCATAACGAGACGGCGTTTGTAATCTCTGACTTCCAATGTACTGCGGAGGTTCATGAGCAGTAATTGGGCTGTTAGGGTTGGAGGATTTATGAGGACGTTTCACAGAGCAGAAGAGGTGGAGGTTACCTAGGCCAAATCTGTTACGAAGAGTGGGGTAGTTAGGCTGCGCGGCTAGCTGTGCCTCTGAAGTGGGGTGAATGGTCACTGGCACAGGAGTTCCTAGCACGGCTACGAAAATCATCAGTATGAGACGACAACAACAATGAGCGGGGTTGTATGAACTGACACTGTGCAAAGAGGCTGCTGTATAACACGGCCGTAAGGCTCATGAAGAGCACACTGGCAGTAATAGGTGATCGACGAAGCTTGGAAAACAACATGGCTCGTTTATATAGATCTAGAGTTTGTGGCCTGCACAAAAGATATCGATGTAGTAGTCGTGTGGTACTAGTAATGGAAGCACTCTCCGGGAGCTGCGTTCTGGGGGATTATGTCGAAGAGTTTCGCCTTTTATGTTGGACTGGCAAGACCGCCAAGCAATGCAACATCAAGGAAAGCACGTCGAATATCAAGGGGTGTGAATCGAACTACCATTGAAAGTAATAAAAGGTAGGGTTTCTGACAGTCACAACACTTCCAGAGCCTGCGGATCCGACTCGGGTTTGCATAGCGATGACCTGCTTTGACCGGGATCGAACAACTTCACAACAGCTATGTAACATGGTCCCAAGAAGGTCGTACAGAGGAGGCACTGTTAGCCCACAACATGCCAATTTTCCAGCATTCGACGTTCAGCGCTTCACTTTGAGGTTCCAAAGCGGCTTGCTCGGAGTATACTTTCAAGTTCAAGTACTTCAGGGAGAAATCATATATCAGGCCCGGGATTGAAGGGTCGACGGATAAGGGATATGAAGCCTATCCGACTCGGACCAGAGAGAGGGCTTAAGTTTATATAGCCATAGGCTATTTCGCACCCACAATCAGTGCCGTCCCTGGTATTACTATAACCAATAGATCTTTTTGATTCACTACAGAAAGCATGAGAGGCAGGGGGTACAGGGGGAAGGCAGAACGGGTGCCAAAAGTGCCAACCCTCTGCATCGGCGAGAGCGGTACGAGGACGGGGGCTGCATCCCCAGGCCCAAATGTCTTTGAAGCGATCGCCCCATGAGACTCGTGGCGATCGAAGCCTTGGATGTAATTATTACATTATAATAACGATTAAATGGTACATGGTATACACAATATCCTTGAAACGAGGTATACTCCTTCTATACACGCCCACATACGTACGTGGGGCTCTAAAGTAGACTATATGCGCTTCCCCAATCAGCCAAACCGCCAAACCGCCAAACCGCCAAGACACCCGACCCAAGAGTGCCAATTCGCAACTTTATACCTAAGCCTGTCTCGTCGATCGAAAGAGATGCCAACCGGACAGAAACGAAATGAATAGGGTGATGACCAAACTGATGGACGCAGGATGGGTGCCATATGTCGAGGCGCTACTACACGCCGCACATGTCCATCCTAAAAGCGCATGCGATGAGACACAATACCACAAAAAAACAAACGAAAAAATGAATAAAAAAAGGCATAAACTCACCACTCGCCAATGGTACATACGGCTGCGGCGTATACAACGCAAACTGCACAGCACTATTATGCTCAAAATACCCAGGCTTAATCGCAGCATTCGGCCCACGCTCATCCCACACATGCAACGTATACTTTGCCTGAGCCAGCGGTTTATCAGGATTAGCAACCTGATACGCATTAACGTCCCACACGACCTCGTGTACCAGACTCCCTCCACCACTGCTCTGCGTGTTATTCCCCACCGCCCCCGTTGCCGTCGCATTCCCACCTCCACCACCTCCTCCTCCAAGATTCACAACCCCATCCGTCGGTCCCACAGGATACGTATTCCCATTCTCACAAACCGCACTAAACGTCAACTTCGTAGGCGTAACATATAAACTCGTGAGGTTCCATCCAAAAGTGATCATCTGGCTAGGGGCGATTTTATAGAACGAAGTAATAGTGGCTGGGGGTTGGGTGAAGAGGAGACCGCCAACAGCGGCGGTGGCTGGGATGAAAGTGACACCGCTGGCGGTGGCGTTGTGCGAGGGGGTGAGAGTGATGTTGAGCGAGTGAGCAATTGAGGAGTTGGACGATAAGGAGAGGGAGGATGAGAGGGAGGAGGGCGTGGTTGAGCCTGTGAGGGTTGGACTGGGCGTTTGGCTGGGCTGGTCGGTGTCGTCAACTTGGTTGGTGGCTGATGGGATGTCGGCGGGTTGAGTTTGAGACATGTGGCGAGATGAGCTGGGTTGGGATGAGGGCGAGCGTGTAATGAGGTTTGTGCTTTTATACAAATTGGGGGCTGGAGGTTGTTGAATCACCTCGCCTAGAAGTAAACTGTAAAACAACGTTTCAGCGGGGCTTTCAATCAAACTCGGTCGGAATCTGAATCTAGACTAGGTACAGGCATCGTGGACTCACCTTCGACCGAGAGGTTTCGAGGAAACGAACCAGGGCGGGTAACTAATTCGCGAACGCGTTTCCAAGGTTTTGAATGGCGGATGAATACAAAAGAAACGAAGAGATGTCGGGGAAGTACAGGAAGAAGAAGGATCAGGGGCAGAATCAAGAAGTCGACGAATGGCAGAAGGAAGGAGGATGACGTCGATTTAGCTCAAATTCAAACGTCTTCTTTTGTGACTGAACGGAACGATCGTTCGATGTGCACGTGTAGCATTGGAAATTGCTTTGTCGTTGTTCGTAGGGTTTAGCAATGACTTCGAGAGGTAGGTTTGAGGCGCATGCGAGTTTTTGGATGAAACGTTCTGAATACAAGTTTTACCTGCAAATGCATCAGTTTGGAATATTATGAACAGCACTATGGGTGATTTAACAGACCGGCCTTCCGTCACATTTCATAGCTTATCACGGGGAATGAGTACTATACGCTCGCTTATAATTAATGGATTTTCGAGGATCGGCAGACACGTCAACGGATTTGGAGCCGAACGCAAATCCTACAATTCTGAAAATCAGGATCGTTTATGCACATGGTATTCGGATGATCTTCACTTACATGAAATCCACATTAAACTCCTTAATATTCCCTAAGATCCAAGACTCTGATTCGCATTCACATCGCCTGTCATGCACCCACACGAAATCCGATGGCACGATAGGTTTCAACTTGAAAATTGGAGCTGACTCTGCACAGGCCACAGGCATCCAAGTGAGAGGTTAAAATTGCGAAAAAAACTGCAAATGATTCTATCATGATATCGATGGAGGGAACTGTACCGTGACCAATGAATGTCCTTGGATCGTGTCAATGCCATTCTAAGCCAAGTCGAACATGCCCAATCTTTCTCACCTTCTCGAGTACCCATGACTGCGACTTTTCAGCGCATATCGTATTTGCATATAATGCTGACTTAGGAAAACGGGTGTTTGAATGAATAAGCGCTAAGCAGTCATGGGTGCGCAGAGGAAGAGTCGCGAACAAAACCGAGAGCGATTGTGTCTCCGGAGTTTGAAATTTTGTACCCAACATAAAGTCACGTGAGACAGGGGGGGGAGGCCGACGTTCCAACTAAAATTCAATTGACAACAAGAAAATCACAACGCTATCCTGCTACCACTAATATCTAGGAGCTCTTTGACTTTTTTGAAGACTTGCCTTTACCGCTAGACCCTTTACTGCTAGACCCTGCCTTTCCGACTCTAGCTCCTTTGTTTTGCGGTCGCGGAAGGTAGTCATAGAGTGTCGTATGCGTATAGGCATTTCCAGATTTTAAAGCCTTGATAATATCCTTATCCGTCTTCATATCCTTAACCCTCCACGCCATGATAGCTGCCACCGCATAAGAGTCGGCATTGTATTTGGTAACATGCGGAGCGTGGGCTGTCAGAAAATAAAGCGACTTATGCTCGACTGAAAAAAAAAAGAAAAAAAAAATATTGAGTCATTTGAAGAACAAGTAACAATTTCAAACGCATACATCCCCAAATGTAATCTGGCCCGTTATAGTTATTCCCTTCCATAACCGGAAGAAAGGTCGGCGTGTAAGGTGGATCCTTGAGAAAGCAATCATAGAGGTCGAAAAATAGATGTGTAAGCTCGTGGATGACAATGGCAGCTTGATCAAGCTGATTGACCAGCGTGTAGAACCGTGTCTTGAAATGAAGGCCAGTGGCCTGGCCGTGTTCGTCAAAGTTGGTGTATGCATTCGCTCCCTGCATTGCGCTGGCCCCGGTCGTTGGTGCTTCGTTCACAGCGGAAATAAGGGCATAGCTTTCTGGATTGTAGAGGACGCCAATGTTTCTATAGATATCATCAAAGTCATCAGGCGAAACCTCTCCGAAGGCCCAGTGTAAAATATGGTTTCGGTGAAGGTTTGGAGTGCTGAATATACGATAGAGGTTGGCAAGTAGCGTCTGGGCTTCGAGATATGAGAAATTCTAGATGCTCATAACAGAAAGAATAGAATAGGTATTAATTACCCAGCTCAAATCTTGCACGCAGAGTGGCGTAATTAGGCTGGTTGCCTAGGTGTGCCTCTGAAGTGGGATCAATCGTCACAGGAACAGGAGTTCCTTGCACGGCTACCATCATTGAAATGAGACAAACAGCAGGAAAGAGTGCAAAATTATTCACTTACATACAAAGACACTGGCGTACCAGAAGAGCACCAAAAGAGACAAATGTTGCTGGAGAATAAACATGTTGGTAAAATAAAGAGTTTGTTCAAGTTTGTGGCCTGCACAAACGATGTCGGCGTAGCTCAGCTATCGCTGTGTTTCGAGGGATGGTGTTGAGCGAGCAAAGTTCACCGGTACCCTTTTATTATACTTTTTGGTCTCTGGACAAAACCCAATTATTGAGTGTGGCAAAGGCGGATAGAATCAAGTAGTTGATCCGTCGTTTCGAATTGTAACGGATAGAAGGATCTATTTTATCCAGCGGTTTCAAGGCATGATCTGATATAAAATGGTCCGAAAGGGAAGCGTTCTAATCATGCCTGTGACCCCGATGAGAACCGCATAATTTTGAACCGAAGCAGGGTCAGGGATCCCAAATTAATAGACATAACTAGTATACGTAGTAAAAAGAAGAAGCTAATGAGGCGCAAATAACAAGCTTAAGATCAAATTTAAACTGCAGTTTTGAAATTCTAAGGAGACCCAAATCAAAACAAAAGGGTATGGATGTGTGTTTCACGCTTGCGCACTCAGACTGCAGTCGCACATACACGACACACAATGGCTGACGTGAGGCTAGGGCAATAGTGATAACGATAGTATATATATAATTACCCTCTGGGACTTTGTGAATTGGTGACTGTAGACAAGCGCATTGCTGAGAATTTGTACGGGTGACTGAGAGTAGTATTGGAATAGGGGCTATTGCCACCATCACGTGGCCACTCACACCGTCGACAGACGGCGAATATCATCACTTTTTACCTCACCATACTCCGGCGTATGAGCCTTGGTGCATCCCCGACCGCTCCAGTATTCTGACTACCAGAAGTACTCCATACTAGCGGAAGTATGTGCATGCAAACTACGATTTGATGCAGTTCGGCGACGTTGCGAGTCACTGCACCCGGGTCTCTTGTGCAGATAATACTGGTACTAGTATGTTAAAACAAGTATACTACAGCATTTGTGTGCTCACTGATAATGATGACGAAAAATAATATTGTATTAAGCTGCATTAATGAACTCCAATTTCAAATGACGTGAAAATGAAAGCATTTCGGCCAAAGAGGCTTCAATCAGAGTCTCGGCTTATTTGGATGAATCATCATGATACAACTGTGATTGTGTGCGTTGTTAATTACCATGCGCGCTCCTTACCCAAATATCAACTTAACGCACGCAAGTACGAGACGTGGTGTGGCCCACAAAGATTGTGTGTGCACTGCCCGCACGTAGTGCTTGCGGTATAAAAGATCGCATTAATATTTTCGCAAGGCATCAGCTTACCTACCTTGCACCGCCTGCATCTACTGCTATTACCACTCACAAACATCTCTCTCCGACTACATGCCATCTCCGAGTCGTCACGCACGCACTAGTACTTCAAATTATCATCAGAGTTCAAGTTATACCAATACACCCCCTTGGGGCGCAACGACCACAACCACCACGGCCAGCACTATCAACGGTATCACTACCACCAGGACATCGACTCAATATTCTGGCAGTATCTATATCACCGGTAATACTGGGTACTTCACCCCACAGCTTACCGTCGACATGTCGAACGTGGAAAACCTGACAGAACAAGAATTCGACGATTTATTTGATAGAGCCTTTGATGAGGCAGATGATATGGTCCAACAAGCGGCGCGAAGTACAGGGCAAGGTCCAAGTCAGACGCACCCACCTAGTACGCATGTGAGTATCACGTTCATTATGAAGTCATAAAACATCACTTAACCGTCTGGGTCGGAAATGTAGGCGCAAACGCAAGCAAATGGTGATGCTCATCAAGAGCCTGAGATGGATGGAGGAAGCGGAGGTCAAGCGACTCAGATACCTGTCCAGGATGTGATGTCAGCCATTGTTCCAGGGATTCAGCAGTGCTTGGAAACACTGCGACGTCTCTTACCAGTGTTAGCCCTGAATGCAAGGGTTCGGCAGGGTATCCGCATCATTGACAATCTAAACATTATAGCTGGTTCACCTGCTGCTTACTACATGAATCGTAATAACATGCGACGAGCGAGTCGACATTCGTCTGGATAATCTCGTAGTCATTCGATGAACGATCCCTGATTGTATTGGTACCTCTTTCTTGCACATGATAGGGATATTTTTGCTCATATTAAATTGGATATTTCGGTTAGAAGCCTAAATACTACTACACCGAATCGACTTGATTTAACCCTCCACGTTTTTCCTTCTTCCATGAGCATGACCCCAAGCAGTTGATGTTCCAACATCAAGATTTTATCTAGGCTCGTCGTGTGTTTACCTTCGAACGAGAAGTTTCGAGGAAGCATCGAAGCGAACCAAAGTAGGTAAACAACTCAAGGCCCCGAGCGTGTTTCATTGAAGGCCTTGAGTGGAAAAGAAATGAAGGTTTTTTACCCAAAAACATGCAGATTACTCTGTACTGAAAACCAGATGATCGATCATGAGGGCTGGACTCAGAGGAGACAATTAATGCGGAGAAAAACTGAGAGGAACTTCAGCCAACGTGATGGTTCGAGTTTGTGAGGGCAAGTAAGAGAGCGTGAGAATGCGATATTCACCAGTCCGAGTCTCTGCATGTCTGGAGCCCGAGCACAGATGCCTTCCGTCGCATCAAAGTTCCTTGACGTTTCTTTATATACCTAAAGATCTATTTTATACATTCTTCCGATACCTAAAAGGAGGATGGCAAAGTGGGAGAAATGCCTTCAAGCTTTACCAAACATCCGTCTAAAATTATGCCTCCCCAAGGTGATCAGACGTCAAAGCAACATGCCTACAGGGCTGGGAGTCTACTATCATACATGTCTGTCTAAATAAAGGCGTGTGAAGGAGAAGGGGTGTGCCATATGAAGCCGTTTATTGTCAAACAATACACGTTGCTCATTGGCCAGTCGCACAACATGGACAACCCAGGAATAGGCCTTTCGGGAGGGCCACAAAACCAGAGGCAACAAGTTTCAGTGTGAGAATTTCCTTCGTCTTCAAGTTGACTTTGTTTAACCCACGCAGTTTTAATGCAATCCTCAGTAGCAGTCTTGCAAGGCAGTAACAAGGGCTCATCATCCCGGAGTTTCTCTCTCATAGAGGGGCGAAGCATATTTAACAATGCATCAATTACTCAGATCAACAATACACAGTCTCTATTCCAAGGAGGTCCGTATCATTCCGTTTTCCTCTTAAACAATGATTTCCCACTTATAACTTGAATGAACTACAGGAATCCAGGCTCTTATCGACTTTTATGCACCCGGAGCATCATTTGACTCTGATGAGAGATACCAAGAGCCCAACTGCCATCCACTTACTCGAAACTCTCTTCTCCTTCATCTGAAGATCTGGGTCAACACCGCACTTTGTGAGGGTAGCAACATTTATTGGATTCGGGGCCCTGCGGGTGCAGGGAAATCAACTATTGCCAGAACACTTGCAACAGAATGTCACCGCCAGAGGCTGCTCATGGCGAATTTCTTCTTCAAGCGAGGACACCCTCATCACGGCAACAGACGCCTTCTGGTCTCTACCATAGCGTATCAGATGTGCACAGCGATCCCGCAGCTCCAAGATAAGCTTGGTTCTATTATTTTCAGTCACCCAGGATTTATTCACCTGAACATTGAAGCCCAGCTCGAGCTCCTTGTTGTCGACCCCCTGATGGAGCACTACGAAGCCAGCTCGGTTGAATCCAGACGGATTATCCCTAAACTCATTGTGATTGATGGGCTCGACGAGTGTCATGGCACCTCATCCCAAACTCAAATCATTGCCGCTTTCTCTAGGGTCTTTAATCGACGGAGACCTCCATTACGTCTGGTATTTACTTCCCGTCCCGAATATCACCTTGTCCACTTGACAAACACTGCCCCTGAGCTGCGAGACCTCAATGTCCTTGACCTCAATAACCAAGAGGACGCTGATACCGATATTCGACTTTACATACATACCTCCTTTGAGAGTATTCGCGCGCAACATCAAATCAAGCCAAGTTGGCCACGTATGGGAGACAAACTTTACCTTGCCCGTCAATCCTCGCGTTCATTTATTTTCCCATCCATTGTCATCCTTTACGTCGCATCCCCCGATCACGATCCGGTTCAGCGTTTGGCAGCTATCATGGGACGGGCGCCTCAAATTGGCGCAACACACCCTCTGGCTCCACTCGACGACATGTACAGCCTTATTTTCTCAGGTATCCCCGAGGAACACCTCTCAAAGGCGCTACTCATCCTCAGCCCCCGCATCTTTCAGTCCGAAGGCCTTCAAAGTGCGCTCGTGTCGACCATTCGGGAACAGCTACCTGACCTTGAATACAACTATGTCGCACATATAAGCCATTTCTGGGGTTGGACGATAGCTGATACAAACCTGTACCTCCGACAACTCCTTTCGGTAGTTAAGGTGGCGGATTCAGAGGTCTACCTCTTACATGCGACACTCTCCGACTTTTTGAAGGACAAGGAGCGCTCGGGAAGGTTTCACATCGACGAAGCGCAATACTCAGTGATTTATTGCAGAAGATTCTTACAGCTCTTGCCTTCTATGATAATGCAATGTACGTAGCTGTTATGCAACCTATCATGCTACAAAAGAGTTGCACTAATGTGACTCCATACAGTGGCCAATCTTCACTATGCTCTCGACATTGTTGCAGAGATGTTTACATTTCGCAAACATTCGGAAAAGGTGAATGATATGTATGAACACCCTCTAGTCGAGGACCTCAAAAATCTCGACGTCAACTTGGCGCTTCATTTACCTGACAAGGAGGCCGACATTTTCCTGGACTTTATGTGTCACGCCTTATCTTACCCAGTACGTTTCATGAAATTAGGCCCATGTTGAAGCTAAAAGCTCTTATAGGCTTGTGATAAAATTCGTCGAGTATGTTATCAGCAGATTTGTAATGTCATCCATCTCCGCAGTCACCCAACTCGGACTCGTTCAAGTTCGCCGCTTCAGTACAGCTATATTATACGCGATCCTCACAAGCATTACTGGCGCAACACCTACCTCGCACACTTTTATCTGCATCAGTTCCCATGGAGGGATAGCCTTGCACTCAAACCTCACGATTTTGCATCTATTACATATGGATTCCTTCACCACAACGTCCCCCTCCACAAATGTTTTCCATTACGAAGAGTTCTTAGTGAATCATCATACGATAAAGCCATCAGTCGCTCATTACGTGCCAATGAATCAATCGATCTTGACCTACTTGTTGCGTATGAAAAGGTGAGTCGCCATTTTGTACCATCGTTCCCAAAGTCTTACGCGATTATCCACTCCTTCTAAAGCGACGAAAAAGGCAATGCTCAGACGCGCAGTGCTCAACACAACATTGCCATCGCATGCTGAAAGATCACTGGGACGATCTAATTGAGGACGGATACGCTTTCCTTACTCGCTTATGGATAAATGATATTCGATGGCGATTATTTGTTTATCTTCGAGATGAAGTGTACGGGGTAGAGGAGATGTGGAAAATGGTGAGCGTCTAGTTCCAATGATATTTCCACCACTGTCATTGAACAGTCAACTTGACAGTACGACAGCCGAGTCGGGTTCATGTACTCATTCGAAAGCATGTTCTGCTTTCGACACCGCGCTTTTACGTCTGAATGGTATCAGTCATTCGATTACGCTCTGGTGGAGATGATGATCAAACACATCCGTAGCAAACAGGCATCGATATTCTTGGCAATACCGGCAAGTCGTATTTATGCCATTTCACTTATAGTTGCGATACTATCCTCGATTTTAATGGTGAAGGTTTACATATAATGTTAAAGTTGATTCTTCAGACTCGCTACATTTAATTACTGATATTTAGAAGTATGGATTTATTCCTTCACGTTCCGCTTCCCTGAGTCCTTAGAAGTTCAAGCAATCGATGTTCCCACATAAACGTTTCCTCTTCACTATCACAGCCAAGATAAATCCAATGCGAGGTCAACGGCCTCACAAGTCACGTTTATTCAGAATATTCTTATTCTTTATCGATCGAGGTTTCTCAGGAAACGTTTTTGTTAGCATTGCTCACAATATAGCTAGTCCATCACGAACTGGAACAACAGTATCCACCAGCACAACAAGAATAGGATTGGGCTCCTGTGCCAGACGACGGAGATTCAAAGGGGCGAGTAACAACAATGCAACGAATTTTCCATATCTGGCGAACTTCCAGCCGGATACCCGGCACGGGGTGATAGACGGGAGCCTTGGGGGGAGGCTGCCCTTGCAACCGACGCCACCAGCCTATTCTCATGCATGCATGCAGCTCTGATTATTCGGAGCTCTTGTGTTGGATTACTCTTTGGAGATACGCTGTGCCTCAAATTGAGCAGCGAGTGATAAGTGAAGGTGAGCGGTGGGTATAAATACCACGATGCGACAATGCGTTGGGAGGTCAGATTGTTACTTCCGACTTACCCTGCCTATTGTTTTGAGATCTTGCAAACTTTGATTTGATTGGCTTATTATGATGCGTTCTGATATACCTTCTGGAGACAATAGCACTGGTGTGGGGACTGACTCGGAAAGGTGTGTCACAACATTTCTGCGCGGTTTGATTGTTATTTAAAGTTATTGTTACGATCACAGAAACACCATAGCTGACCGCCCACAGCTCGCCGAGGAGCGTTACAACATGAGCCAGACGAACACTGGCGATGATAACATACTCAATCGGATCTGTGGTCCAGCTATGCCTTTACCTACCGACAAGGAATATTATGTCTTCCCCAGCGACCGTCCTCATAAGTCGACCATTGCTGATTACACCTGTACCTTTGGTGCTCTCGCAAACGGCCATACTGGGAGAGTTGGTCCAGGCCATTTGGATGTCCAACACGCCGTGAAGGGCCCCAAGGAAGAGTATCTCTACAATTACCAAGCTGGTGCAATCAATTCGTATGACTTGGCTGCGGAGCAGAACAACGGTGGCACGGTTCTGAACCAAAGTTGGATGAAGGCAAGGGATTATACTTATGGGATCGATTTCTCTGCACAGTATGCATTTGGAGAGGGAGGCGAGGCAGACGATGCGGGAATGGGGGATTTAGGTCAGAAGTGGCCATTGCCTAATGAGATGTATGTTATGTCTCAGGACATTGATACACGTCGCCTTGGGTAGATGGGACTTGCTCCTGGCATGTGAGGTTATTGGTGGGGTGTGGCTAATTGATATGGATGGTCAAGTTTCGGTGATTTGAGGTTTGAATAGATAAACCGTGAAAATAGTATATGTTTAAACGAGTATAAGACTCGGACGGAAATTATGATTAAACCATGACATTCCTCCTAACTTTGCGACGCTTCAACTCAATCATCGCAATCGGAACTCTGGTATAGCCTAGCTAACCCACTTTAATCGGTGTAAAATTGTTCATTTGAGCCTATACTACATGTACCACACATTTATACTTGACGCTCTTCGATGCTTTCAACCTCCTCAACGAAGCATCAAATCTACCCTCCATATCTGCCGCTATAATCTTCCCGGTCTCATCAACCGTGTGGTGTTCATATTCTGCTGGTCCCCCATCTTCCTCCAACCAAACGTCGTCTTCATACACAAACCGCACGCTCAGAGAAAATACCCGTAATCCTGAGAAGCCTTTCCTATCGCCCTTTAACATGCCATCGAGGTAGGAAAGCGCTTTATACACCATGCAAAGCCAGGTCGCAGGACCATCATCTCCTGGAACGGTGCTTTTTAGCATACTCCTCATCACCGGAACCCTCAGAACCAGCTTCAGCGTCCTCAACGCTGTGTTATCTCCCCGTATCTCACCCAAAATGTCGTATAAAGCAGATAGAATCACCACAACGCTGGGTAATATGACCGTCCATTGGATGCTAATGCAGTTGAGCGTACTTTTGAATGATTTAATCGTGTTGAATAAACCGCCAAAGACGCCCGGACCAGTGTTCCATCCAGATAATATAATGTTACCTTGGGAAAAACATAAGTATTGATCGCGAGAGAAGTGTCGCTTTGAAAATTGAACAAGACTCACCACGAATGTCAAGACTTTCGAGTCGCTCAAGGTTCTGAAATAGCTGAAAAGCGGAGCTATCACCTAGGCCTTTCAGATCCAAGGTCACCGACTTCACATCTCTGAATAGCTTTCTTCCCATGCCTTCTACACCGCCGATTTGATGTATAAAATTGGTCCATACTCCCCATGTCGAGAAGTTCAGCGTGTTAAGGCGCTCGAAAGGGTTGATACTGTTGGCACGAAGCGAGGCTCTGGCGGTGGCGAGTACAGGTGTAGATTCTGGGTTTGAGGTAAAGCGAACCTTCGATCCTGGGTAAATCTCCTCAAGATCCCAGCAATGTCCCAACAGCCCCAGTATAATATCATCAACCAAAATAGAAGCTTTAAACACCTTCAACTTGAATCCCTTCTTCAGCGTGTCTGCAGCAGCAGACGTATCCCCGTCTATCCACATATCACCACAGTCATGCATTTCCAGATGAAGTAGCTTCGGACACGCTAGAATGCGCAAGATAGGGGCCAACATGACGCGTTGGAGGTGAAGAGTCGTGAGTTGTCCAACAGCCAAATAATGATCCAACAGTGGACGAAAGAGCGGGGTTGTTTCACTACCAACATACGGATCAACCACATCATCCTCATAGTAAACCCACTCTTCCCCTTGCATATAAACCGCATCAACGTTCATCAGCTTCATACACAACTCGATGTCGTTCGATGCATTCGAATCACAGCCTCTGCGTCGCTCAATACCCAGTCCACCCTTATGATACACCAGACTCCTTACCACCGTCACTAATGCAGGCTGCACTTTCAACGCCTCCTTGAAAAACTCGAAACCGTCGCCAAATGTACCTCCACAACCCCAACCGCGCGACACAGCATCACCACACCCAGGTACATGGCATCCCTCCTCCATCTCCACCTCCTTATAGATATATTCCCTGCATATTATAGAAAAAGCGACAGAGACTTGATACACAGATTTCAAAGCAAGTCGGATGGGAAGTGGGTGAGGGGGCAAGGGGTTGACGATTTCATCGATGACGTGTCGAAATATTTCGATGGGGAATACTGGATGTATGTCAGATGTGTGAGGCTCATCGACTGATAAAAGAGGTTCAGGGACTTGCATACAATGCATAGCAAGATAATGAACTGGAGGGGAAAGGCGCGAGGCAAAGATGCGAACGCCGAACGCAGATGTGACGGACCTATTATGTCATGCATGTGACGTTACACAACGGGCCGAGCACATGCGCTGAACGCTGAACGTACGTTTAGCTCTCAGTCGTAGCCGGCACCGGTTTTAACAGTTTACGCCCTGAGATCAAGTATATCAATGCCTGTTTTTTGGCAGCTTTGACGAACCCTTGGCCGCTTCTTGGTGTTAACTCTGTGCACATCCTGGCCAATAAATCCAAATAGATATGCAATGGGAGCAGTAGCACTGATTTGGGGACCGAAGGGTGTGTCAGAAAATCTCTACGTGGTTTAATTTTCTAACTAACCGTATCGTTACAATCAGAGAAGATATAAGTCGCGTTCGGAAGACAGGAATTCCGAATGACTTCTGGGATCATCGTGTCAGAGATCTGAGAATTGGATAGCTAACTTGAACCCGTAAGAAACAGTATATTTCTCAATTGCAACTTTGGTATAGGGTCAACCCGCGGCACTGTTTTTATCGGAGTGAAGAATGTTTAACTGAGCCTATACTACGCGTACTGCACATTTATACTCGACGCTCTTCGAGGCTTTCAACCTCCTCAACGAAGCATCAAATCTAACCTCCACATCCGCCGCTAACAGGCTTCCGTTCTCATCAACCTCATCAACCTTGTAACGCTCACGTTCTGCTGGTCCGTCACATTCCTCCTCTTCCTCCCAGTCTATGTCTATAAAATAAAACTGCGCGTCCAAAGAAAATGCCCGTATCTCTGAGAAGCCATTCTCATCTCCCTTCAGCATCTCATCGACACGGGAAAGCGCTTTGAATGCCAGGCCAAGCGATGGTGTAGAAACCGGGTCGCATACATATGTCCCCTTTGGTAATTCCCTCGTTATCGCTACCCTCAGAACCACCCGCAGCGTCTTCAAGACATCGTTACCTCCACTTATTTCACCCAAAACATCATATAAAGCGTCAAATAGGGCCCCCAGGTCGGATAACGCGACAGTCCATTGGATGTTAATGAACTTGAGAGTGCCTTTGAAAGACTTGATGGTCCTGCAAAGGCTGTCAAGGGTGTTCGGCCTATTTCTGTGTCTAAATTGGAAATCTTTGACTGAAGAACAAGTACTGCAAGTAAGAAAAGTGTCGATCCGAAAGTGAACATGAAAGCGGTGAATGAGACTTACCACGAATGTTAAGGCTCTCGAGTAGCTCAAGGTTCTCAAACAAATCCAAAGTCTCGCCGTCCCCTACCAGATCCAAGGTCAAGGACCGAACATTCTTGAACATCTTTCCTTCCATATCACTGTAAAGACCGCCTCCGTTATAATGTATCAGTTTTGTCCATACTGCCCGCGACGAGAAGTTCAGCGTGGTAAGGCGCTCGAAAAGGTCGATACTTTTGGCAAGAAGTGGGTCCCTGGCTGCGGTGAGTACACGATAAGCAGCCGTGTTGAAATGAACGCCCATCTTTGATCCCAGGTGAATCTCTTCGAGATCCCAGCAAAGCCCCAACAACGCCAGCATCACATCATCAAGCCAGTCGTCACCTTTAAAGACCTTCAGTTTAAATCCCTTCTTCACTATGTCTACAGCAGTAGAGGTATTCCCTTCCATCAATTTCTCTATGTCCATCGTCATATCTACGCAGTTGTGCATTTCTAGGTGACGCAACTTGGGACACACTAGAATGCGCAAGATAGGTGCCGACATGACGCATTGCAGATGAAGAGTTGTAAGTTGTCCAACGGCCAAATAATGATCCAATAGTGGTTGAAAGTTCGGGATCTCAGGACCATTGCCAGCAGACGAATCAGTCACATCCGAGTCGTCATCATCACACTGGTACCCCTCTTGCCCTTCCACATACAACGCGTCAACATTCACCAACTTCATACACAACTCAACGTCGCTCGACACATTCGAATCACATCCTCTGCGTCGCTCCACATCCAATCTCCCTTGACAATAAATCAGACTCTTCACCACCATCATCAGTCTTGGTTGCACTTTCAATGCCTCTTTGAAAAATTCGAAACCGTCTCCAAATGTACCCCCACAATCCGAACCACGCGGCACAGCATCATCACACCCAGATACATGACATCCCTCCTCCATCTCCACCTCCTTATAAATATGCTCTCTGCATATTCTCGAAAAAGCGACAGAGACTTGATACGCAGATTTCAAAGCAAGTCGAATAGGAAGTTGGTGGGGAGGCAAGGGGACAACGATTTCGTCGATGATGTGTCGAAATATTTCCATGGGGAATATTGGGTTTATGTTGGATATGTGAGATTCATGGACCGATGGAAGAGGTTCTGGGGCTTGCATGGATTGTTGAGAAGAGGCGTGAGGCAAGAGTGGAGAGAAAGTGAACTTGGATCATGACATAAACCAACGAGGCTGTGACGAATTCAAACATGTCACATTAAGCCGCGGGCCGAGTCACGCATTGTGCCAGGGTCAAACTTCCTCTCAGCGCTCAGTCAGACTGATGGGTTCGGCCACTGCCCTTTGCCTTGCTATCATGCCCCTCGAGCACGCAGACCATTTGCCTCGCTCGGAATGGGAACAGTCAAGTACAGCAGCTGCACAGCCTTGCCGATCAATCAAAAGTAAACTCCTTCCTGGCGCTTGTGCCCGAGCGCCTGACCATTCTTCTAAAATGCAGGCATTCATTGTCTTGTCCATCACTGCAAATGTCATGGATACGGCTCCTCTCAACAGCCCGAACGACTTGAATGTCGGTTGTTGGCCTCAGGCATATAAAAGGATGAACTTCAGTGAGTCTCCTTTTCAAGTTCAGCACCTCAAAGTCACAGTTAATTATATATCACCCACACACGTCTCTCCATCTAACGTTATGTCTCGCCATACAAACACTTCAAATTATCATCGTGTTTATCCAAACATACCCACTCGCGGTACAACGACCACGACCACGACCACTACTGTGACTTTGACCCATCCTATCTCTATGTTCAATGGTACTGTGACCTTCCTTCCACAGTCCACCTTCAACGTGCCGGATCAAGTTGAGAACATGACTGAAGAAGAAATCGAGGCTTTATTTGATGATTTTGATGATGTTTTTGAGGAAGCAGATCGCGTGGCCGAAGAGCTGGCCGAAAGGCAAGATGAGAGTCAGACGCACGCATCGACCCATGTGAGCATCACTTTCATTTAAAGTCGTAAAATATTACTTAACTGACTGGGTCGTGAATTGTAGACGCAAACGCAAGTAAATGTTAATACTCATCAAGGACCACAGATGCGTGGAGTGAGTGGAGGTCAACACACTCAGACATCTGCTGTGGATGCGATTCGAATGGCCGCTGAAGGAGTGCAGGGAATTACATGGGGAAGCTTAGCAGATTTAGCCCCGAATTCAAGAATTCATAACGGCGTGCGTATAATTGACGAAGCAATCTTTATAGATGACCGCACAGGTCCTTCTCCTGCTGGATACCTCACGATGCATCATAGCACCATGCAACAACCGAGTCGTCATTCGTCTGGTCAACCTCGTACTAGTCCTGCGGGGCGTAGAGCTGATTAGTTATTGGACAATCTCTAATAGTTTTATTTTCGTATATAACAGTCGGACTTATGTGCTTACTTGTTCCTATCCAATTCGGTGTTTTGATTTGAAATATTAACTCAACGTACCATAACCATTTTCCTGTTCCCTGTCAATGACTTTTCAGTCATGAGTATGATCGCAATCAATTAATGTTCGCACATAAGCCTTGCCTTTTCACTATCACAGCCAAGCCCAGTCCAACGCCGGCTTTGAGGTCACGTTTATCCCTCCCAAATACTCTTATTCTTTCTTTCTTGATCTTTTGGGGAGATGCTTTTTGTTTTCAATCTGGCTCGTGCGACAGGATCCAGCGCAACAGTATCCATCAGAACAAAGGGGAATGAACATAATAAAATTGACGTCTTGTGCTGAAAGGTATGACACAAAATCTCTGCATATTTCATTTTACTTGATCGCCATTGTTACGATGCCGGAAACACCACCGATCAATCAAAACCAGCCTGGGGCTGCTCGCCGGCGCTTGTACCTGAGCGCCTGAACATTCTTTCTAAAATGCAGGCATTCATTGTCCAGTACATTACTACAAGCGCCATGGATACAAGCTCCTTCCAACAGCCTAAACCACTTGAAGATCAGTCGTCAGGCTCAGAGAGATAAAAAGGCGAACTTCAGTCTTCTTTCCAGCACCACAAAGTCACAGTTACACTCATACTCATACTCATACGTATTTGTATACACTCTACATCCAATCTATCCACTACATTCCCAAATCACAATTCCATCACATCACCTCTAGATCTCAACCAATTGCAACATGCCTCAACAACAAACCTTCGACTCCAAAACCGAGCTCGTAGTTGGCGCCAACGAGGCTGTCGACGTTATCATCGACGCATCATCCAACGCCGAATCTCCTGTCATCCGATACGTCACCGTTCCACAGTCTGAGGTTGAGAACCTCAAAGACCTGGAAAAACTGTCTGATGAGGAGTTGGGCCGTCTCGGGTATGCAAAGGTGTTTAGGAATTGTAATTCGTCGGTGGGAAAGGATGGGAGTTTGACGGTGTGGCCGATCATGGAGGGCGGTAAGGAGGGTGCGCCACAGGTGTTTAAAGCTGATGGACGTGTTATTCACATGCGCGTTGTTGATGCGAAGATATCGTCCACGGTTAAGCAAGAGAAAGTGGCGAGCGGCGGTGTGGTGGAGAAGACGAGATCATCGTGCCAGTGTGAGAAGTGCAAAGCAAAGGTATACGTTGACGTTATCCGAAAGCTTGGCCAATCGCAAATCGATGAGATATTGAAAGCTCGTAATGAAGCTCTCAAAGAAATTTACGAGGAGAAGCAGAAAATAGTGGTGGAGATGCGTTTAACTTTTGAACGCGCTCAGCAGACCATGATGATTGGAGCTGTTCTTCCTTTAGTGATGCTTTTGTTGAGCCGGATTTTGATCGTGGTCAGTGAGCGATATGCAAAGTAGGCGGACATTGTGGACTTTTATTTATTATATGTACTTGTTCAATATATTTATACGGGTTCATACCGTTCATGCGTTTCGAACGAACGATAGCGAATTCGAATGTTCATTCACTTGCCAATTTGCAATGTACTATTCAACCCAAGGTGAAATTAAAATGAACACAAGAATGAGAATAACAACGACCCGTCACGGTGGAACGAGAACGAGAAGTGAGAATGAGGGATTGTCGGGGTACCGGTATGACCTTCACAGTCTTTAATAACCTCGACTCACCCATCAAACGGGCTTCATCGCACAACGCGCCCCCTGACTTGACCGCATAACCGCCCCCGATATCGGAGAATAGCGAAGCAGATTCAGAATGTCCGTTAGCAGACCTGCTAGTAAGAGTTGATACACTGACATCCAACGAACACTCACGCGCTCTAGTTATCTCGTCTAATCCGCAAAAAACGTTTCTTAACGGGGATTCATACTTATGTACCTACACGTACCATGACGGGTCGAGTGTCAGACAGATAACAGTCACGGGCTTCAAATTCACCACCAGCGCTCAGAGAGCTCATCGATCCACAAAACAAAAAAAGCAAAGAAAAAACATATCATACTATTTCACCGCTCTCTCTCTCTTGGATTGGGTGATGTACGGCTACAAGTTAAATACAACAATGGATATAATGATCAAACAATGCAAAAAACATCATAAAAACGTTCGAAACATGCGGTAGACGAAATAAAAAGTGTACATATCATACGAATGAACTTATCCAAGGGAAAATAAATCAAATCGGGCGTAAATGGCATGAGAACAATGGCTCAAAGCGCATCGATATCAAAGCCACGAGGCATGAAACCTGAAAATAGGACATCGCTTCAGATGATGATGATACGTGATTAGATAAGATGACAAGTCCTCACAATTTTTTTAAAGACGGCCAGCCTGCGATTGACTCTCACCATCCTTTCCCCCCCCCATCATCGTCGATATCTCACTGAAGAGTTGTGTTGCGGGGTTTTCTCTTCGCGATCGTTCGAGGCAACCAGTTCTGTTACATTTGGATGGTGATCAGTAATGATTGGAAAGAAGGGAGATGATGATGACATACCATATGTCTTTGCTGAGTGGGTTGCTGTGTGTCAGGCTCCTGCTCACCCAACTTCTGGAAGCCCGTGTCGGGAGTTGGGTTTTTGAAACCTGAAAAGCATCGGTTAACACGCCTTGTTTGTCGATACTGCCACATTACATACCTTCCGTTCTGGGGTCGAGGACGGTCGGATCCTCGCCCCTCCGCCTCTGTGACTTCTACCGAGGCGGATAATGAGCTAGATTTACGTGTATGATTGCATTATCGACAACTTGAGTTGTCCGTACCGCTTGCGTGGCGTGGGCATGGTATTATATGGCTGGACTCTGTTGTGAGTCCTTTGGGTGCGGTGCAGTAGGGAGGGGGTGTAGAATTTGGTAAAAAAGATAGATCATGTATTGTAATCGTCGAGAATTAAATACATGATAGAAAATGTTTAATCGATGAAGATAAAAGTACAAGAAAAGTAATAATAATCGAGTAAAGAATCAGTTCCACGCTGAACTGATGCTAATCAACATCAACGAAGACAAGAATTTTTAAAGACAAAAGAAATGATATCCACTGGGCCTTGTCTGGGATTTCGTTATGGGGCAAAGGACTGTGTATAACCATGTCCACGTCACCTCTCCGTTATTGTTATCGTTATCCCCTCAGCCTATCGATACCACACAGCATCATAGCCTATCGATACCACGCAGCATCATAGCTTATCGGTACCACGCAGCATCATAGCCTATCGATATCGATACCACGCAGCATCGATATCATGATTCATAGCGGCACCATCGACGTCTCCAATTGATTCCGACGGATACTATGAACTGAGCTTGAATCGAAAACTTGAATGGATTCGTTGATCACCACTCGCTTCGAAGGCCCAACGACCGAGTCTGGAAGAGGTTACCTATTCACGGTCATGCGATCTGGAAGAGGTATTCACGGTCATGCCAGTGTGTCAGGCTTGGTCATGGTTGGAGGCTGTATACATAGTCGATTTAAGATTACTATAGGAATTCAAGCTCACCGCGCTCAGAGCTCATCGATCCACAAAACGAGGTAACAAAGAAAAAACATATCATATCATACTATTTCACCGCTCTCTCTCTCTCTCTCCTAACCTTTCTCTCTCTTTCTCTCTCTCTTAACCTTACTTGTATCTGTATCCATATCTGTATAGCATAGCATAGTCTCGTATAAACCTAAAGTATACCTAACTAACTTAGCAACTCCAACTTTAACACAGTCAAAGCGCGACGTCGAGGGTCGACGTGTAAATTGGGCAATGGGGATGAAATTTGGGCAATGGGGATGAAATTTGAAAATTGGAATGGATGGTGTACGGCTACGGCTACGATATGTCTGTTGGTTGTTATGTCTGGTCTGATGTATGTATGTTGTTGTACGGTGTACGTTGTAGAATAAAATAAGGTGAATAAGTTGAGTTGAGTTGAGATGATATGAACGATGAAGTGAATGGGATGAAGTGAATGGGATGGAATGAATGGGATGAAGGAATGAATGAAGGAATAGATAGGGGGGTCAGCGCGCGTTTCAAGAAGGAGAATAAAGAGAATAAAGAAAAATAACAAAAAACAAAAAGACAAAAAAAAAAGACAAAACAAAAAGAGAAAAGGAGAGGAGCCATCGCTCAAGGTATCGCAAATCGAGTAACAAGGAAACAAGGGAAAAAAATCTTTTTTTTATCATATCAAATGTATAAAAGTAAAAGTAAAAGAAAAAAAAAAGTAGACAAATCAAATGACTACAAAACTAAACAGTAAAAACAATAGAGGCATAAAACGCATCCCACCCCATCCCAACCCACCGCGAAACCCATCATCATCCTCGTCAAAGACCGCAGCGAGTTCACACGACAAGCAGTGCACGCCTGGGTCACGGTAAGAGGGATAACGCGCAAAAATAGGAAAAGTAACAAAAGAGAAATGGCATTGTTGTATTGGTTGTTTGTTGTAGGATGAACCGCGTCGTCGTGATAAGTCGGTGGAGGAAGAACCGCGTCGGAAAAAAAGGGTGTAGAGGAACCGCGTCGGAAAAAAGGATGAGAGGGGGAAACGCGTCGGAAAAAAAGGATGAGAGGGAACGCGTCGGGAAAAATAGGAAGAGTGATGAGTGAGGAAACGCGTCGCAAGAGGGGGATCGTATAAAGAATACACAAGTGGGAGCGGGGTGTAGAGAGGTCGGATGACGCGTCGTAGTTAAAGGGATTGAGGATTAGAGGATGACGCAAGCGGTAAGAGGGTCAAAAAAATCGCGGTTGAAAAATGTCAAGAATAGAGGATAAACCACAAGAAAAACGAGAGATAAAATGGTAAAAAGGGGACGCATAAGGAGAATAAAAACAGAAAATAGAGAATAGAAAAAGCACTGTACGTAGAATGCAAGTGATGATGAAAATGGACATTTCGCTACTCCCATTCACATTATCGTGAATACAAGATGAGAAGGGTAGGAGAAGGATAAAGCGACAAGGGATGAGGTAGAGTAATCCAGATATTAGACGGTGAGGGATACGTCGACGACCGAGAAGACAAGCAAGGCAAAGGGGTGCATGAAGGCCACGATACAATCATTGGGGATGGAAGAGCAGGAGACGCTGTTGAGCCCCACCGGTAATAACGAAGACAATGACACGTCATCGACCCTTCAACCACCACAAATGCCCATTCAAAGTTTTTATCTTCAAAAAGACGCGTCCCAGGCCTTGAACTGGGACAGAAAAATATCTCAGGCGTAAATTTGAGAGTAATACGCGTCGTCCTAGGCCTTGAACTGAAAAGAGGACGCGTCCTCAGCTTGGAAATGAACAAAAAACGCGTCCATGTTCAAAGCCACCCTCCCCTCCCCGCACACATCATCAATTCTCCTAACGCGCCTTCATAGCTGTCCCAACCTCGCCCAAAAATCTCAACCTCCCCTTATCACCACCCTCCCCTCCCCTCATCACACCTCAAAAATCCATCCATCATCACACTCAAAACTCCTCCCCAGCATCCCTAAACTCCTGATCAAGCGTCGTAACCTTCTTCTTATGCGTAACCTTACTCCTCCCAACCCCATTCTTCACATCCTCACCCTCACTCTTCTTGCCAGCACCAACCTTACCCGCCGCCGCCATCTTGGTCGTCGTCACGTTCCCCTTGGGTTTAACTTTCCCAAAATCCAACTTCATAGGCTTAATCTCTTCATCCTCCTCCTCACTATCCCCACCACTACCCCCATCTGCGTCATCATCATCCTCACTATCCACCATCCTCCTCATCCCCACCCCAGGCTTCCCACCCCTCTTCGCAGGCTTAACACCCCCCTTTGGCACCATCCCCTTAAACAGCACCTTTGGCGTAACATGCACAGGCGGCGAATAATCAGGATGATCAATAGGCAACATCGTATTCAACGCCGGCGTGCGCGGTTGATTCGTCTTATGATTCCACATAGGATTAGGATACTGTCTCCTCACACCTCGGCTGGAAAAAGCACAAAAAAACGTCAGCTCAATTCTCATCCCAACAACGGGAGGAAAAAAAAAGAGAAAAAACTCACAAAACATAACTCATCATAGGCTTCTCTCCATACTTCACCCCCTCC
>NHTK01005906.1:0-25714 GCA_002938355.1 Panaeolus cyanescens | reverse complement strand
ACGATGCGAGCGTAGGATGCCCAACTATTGAAGACAGCGTGTCTCGATGTTGATGCGTCAACCATTCACTTGAAAAAAGTCAATAAAATAATTCAACACTGCGAAGTTAACCCGCGTACTATTTAGACAAGTCCGCATGTCCTGATTAATATCATTCAATACACGTTTGTACCAGCCAAGTCACTCGACAACTCACCTGTACCAGTGTACCGAGCATGTACTAGCCACACCTTCAGTACTTCCCTGACAATGATTCAAAAGAAAACTCACAGTGCTCCAATTGCGTGTTGGCCGTATATCTCAATTCAGAAGACTACAATCATATCCATGAGTAACCGTAGAAAAAAACACGAGAATAAAAGATGACTGACCATGTCAAAGATGCAACTTGTGTTGATGCCTGTTATGTTCACCGCTCTTTTGTCCATCACTCTCATGATCACTGTCACTTGAAAAAAAATGTCCGACGAAACTGCCAAAGTAAAAGCAAAACTCGCTTCTCTTACTTCTTCACTCGACGACCTAGAATCTCTGCTTGACCGATTATTCGCCCAACCTCTCGCAGACACAATCGTCGCTCTAGAACCCCTGCAACAAGCAAAACTACAAACTCTGATACCCTATGTCGCCTACGATCTCATATTCGGTCAGTCACTCAGACCCCTTGTCAGACCCCCTAACTCACCCTTTTAATTCCCCATTCTTCTCAGTCTATCTCAAAACCCGTGGTATCGATCCAAAATCACACCCAGTCCTATCCGAACTCGTGTGTCTCTCTCTTCTTTGTTATACACATACGCAGCCTTGAACTTCGCAACAGGACAGAATCCGCACCTACTTTGATAAAGTAAACAAAGCAGAGAATCCACCCGCAGAACGTCAGTCCCAACACGTTGTTCTTTATCATTTACGACAACGTCGCTTAATCATGTTTTACCCCCTTCATACACCACAGGCCGCACAGAGATTGACAAAGCTGCTGCTGCCCGATTCATCAAACATGCTATCACAGAAGCAAAATGGAAAAAAACTCCAGCAGAGGAAGCCCAAGAAAACCACCCCTCTTCATCTACCCCCGTTCCTGTCAAAACAACTTCAAAAATGATCGCCAGAGCAGAATATGAAAAGGGCCTCAAAGAAGCTGCGGAGAATGGTCAAGACCAAGATGAACCTTTGCAGGTTTATGAAGACGATGATGATCAGTCTCGCGAGGATATCCCACAAGGGAAGAGAAGAAGACCTCCGGTCGATCCTTTTGCTGGTATGTACCCCGACTCTTTGTTTTCTCTATCTGAAGCCATTCGTCCAAAGGCTACGACGAACCAACCACAACTGCCGAGACAGCACCAAAAAAACCAAAATCTACAGATACCTCTGCATCTCCCGCTCCAGCTCCACCCGCTGAAAAGCCAAAAAAGTCGACAAAGAAATCCAAAAAGAAAAAAGCTTCATGAACCCTCTTTGTCAATCACCACTGTCAACTGGATTGGATCTGTCAGTTTCCTCGTGCATTTCATCTTGCATCTTCAATGTGAAGCATCAAAAAGTATAATATAACTTGTATAATAGCATAATATTGATACAACTTTGCACAACATATAGAAACTTGTAATTTAAACCGGATTCTTGGATAGTTCATATCATGCGAAAATCGCGCAAATGTGAAAAAGGAGATAGGTAATGAAAAGCAAATGGCAAAAATACAACAGATAAATAATACAGAGACGAACAAGTTGAAAAAGACTCGTAGCACAAATGTGGTGCTGGTCGTTAGATGTCGTAGATAGAAACAATAATGAAAAAAAGAAAGATAATTGCAACCGTTCCAAGATGATGAATAGAATAGACAGGGAAGGTAGATAATGTATAACCTCCTAATGGAAGGATAAATCGAAGAAAAAAGACGAACAGATAGTAACAGCTAGTAAACATACAAACTTGAGTCTTGGGTTGCTTATAAATTACAATGTCGAAGAAAAAAAAAAGTCATAAAATCTTACAATTACAAAAGATGGGCGAAATGGATGAAACGCCGACCTTTACATGGTTCTGCAACCATCCGAAGCAGCCAAGTCAGGCAAAAGAGGGGGTGAGGTCCTCCCCGCCGCCGCTGTCCTCATCGCTCGCCTCCCACCAGGCGACCACCACCTCGCAGCTCGCATCGAAGAAACTGCCTCGTGATCATCTACAGCATACGAAGACATATCGCTCCCCGTTCTCCTCGAAGCATGTCGCCGTCTCTTCTCCTTTATAGCCTTCACCGCATCCACCGTTTGCCACGAATAAAACGACTTGACCACCACACGATACGGATCGCACTCGTCCTGGCCCACCTTGAGCTCATCCTCATAATCATCTTGAACATCCAGATACATCAGCTTACGAGCTCCATAAGCACGCCAGCCCAGTCGAGGTCTCGTTTGCGGAGAAAGGTCCTTGATAAGACTCTCCCCAATCCCCCGACAATCAATCGCAACAATCTTGGCATCCCGCATCGTTCTCTCCCTCGCAACTCTAACAAATTGCTTCAACACAGAACTCCCAATACGGGTGTTATCCGCTTCGAGAACGCGCAGATTCTTGCACGCCTTGATAAGCCTCAACATGGCTACATCCGACAGGTTCTCTGCATAGGACACGGTGAGGTGTTCCAACGCATGGCCAGGCTGGGTCGCCTGCGCAGCCTCGGTATCCAAAGGGTTTCCCGTGTCATCGTTCCCTCGTTGGTCCTCGACAGGGGTAAGCGTGCTGAGAACAGCATTCGTGATATCTGTCGCATCCTCCAGATCCAAACGTCGAATCTTGGGAGTTGTCGAAAGCAACCGAATGAGACCCTCGTCCTTCAAATCAGGCCCTATACCTGCAAGCTCCAAAAATTCAAGATCGGGTACTGAAAAAGCAAGATTGGAGCAAGCCATGTCGCTCAACAAAATGCACGACGAAAGAACGAGGTGTCGTAAACGCGTAACCCGTCGTCTGAATTTCCCAGTATCATTCGGCTCGCGCCCAAGGTCTCGAGCGGAGACAAGAATCGTGCCCACGCCAAGATCATGCAACTTTGATTTCAACTGAGCGCCATCAACCCACACACCATCACCATTGTCGAGGTCGTCGCATGCCACAAACGCTTCGATGGTAGAATTATGAACTTGTCGAGAGTAGCTGAGGTCAAGGACTTCGAGGTAGGGTGCTGCTCGACCAAGAAGCTTCATCATCGAATCGGTAACATGCTTGAGCCCAGAGACCCGAAGCTCCTTGAGCGCCAAATGCTCCTTTCGCATCAATGCGGCTTTAGAGAGCGCCTTAATCCCCTCCGCATCCATGTTCGGACACCTGCTCATATCGAGGGACACCACCCTGGGACAGAAATTGGCGATGATATCGCATGTAACGTTCGTGACCGCCGACATTCCCTTGACGGTCAAGGATTGAAGGTTTTTGCATCTTACGAGGAGGTGATGCAAAGATCTGGTAGTAAGGGCGGTACAACCTTGGAGTTTGATGGTTGTAAGCTGAGTAAACGACCCGTTCAGATCCATATCTGAGGTTGGGGAAAGACACATATCGTTGGCTATATCCGTCAAGCTATCGGGCAAAAGTTGGATGTGACCAGATAAGTCCAAGCGTCGGACAAACGCGCCGGCCTTTCGAGTTAATTGAACTATAAGAGCAGGCGGTAGGCCAGGGAAGGAGTGCAAGTCCAGTTCGCTCCAAAGTTGCCCGTCAAAAACAAGGTCCCGCCAACCCCGGGACACCTAGAATTCGGAAAAAATTCTTAGCGGATGAATAATTAACGTGGAATTAAAATCGAGTTCATACCCTGCTTAATTTAAATATCTCTCTGATGCCCTTGTCCCTTCCCACCCATCGACCTTTGGACGACGTTGCTTTTGCCATGTTGAATCGTCCCTCCTCGATAGCTTTCTGAAGGTCCGCTTCATGTACATCAATCAGGGATCGAAAGATGGACAGACGCAGTTCCGGAGGAAGAATTAGGTCGAAGTAATTCCTCACAACTAGAGGAAGTGGCTGGAATACATCAGACGAGGTGATTGTAATGTAATCCAAAGCCGAGATCGGGTAAGGAGATGACTTAGAGCGGGTTTTGCTCTTCAGAGAGCCACGTGTGGTTGGGGATAACACTGAGGTTGGTATAGCGGATGGATCGCTTGGTAATGCCTTGAGAGTCGAGGGTGCAGGGGTGGTCGATTTCGATGCTGTATACCATCCCGGAGGGTAGTTTCCTGTTTCACCTTGATACGCTCTGAGACCAAGAGTATTTGCCTCGGTCTGGGAAACCAAACTTTGGTTGTTGGCAGAATCAAAAAGCGGGATGTCGCTTTGATGCAAAGCATTGAATTGAAGAGAAAGATTGCTAGGAGCTTGTGATGGTCCAAAAGTGGAATTGAGCGCAATTGGGACAATGGAAGATCCGGGAATTGGAGACAATAAGTTGGATAATGACCGACGCCTGTAGGTGGGGTGATCTGAGCTGTCGAGGACAGGGATGAACACAGAGGGATCTGGAGACGCAATGGATATATCTCGGTGTGAAAACTCAAGAGGTGATAGAACACCTGTAGGCAGTGATTGTGGAGAATATAAACCAGCTTCAGAGGATGATCCGGAACGTTCTTGGTTACAGTCAAAGTCAATTGCAGAGAAAGATAGGGGAGGTAATGATGGTACAGATGATTCACGTTGCTTTCCTTTAGATGATGATGGTGAACTGGAGAACGAGGGGTCAAATGAATGACCACTTGTAGGTGATGGCTGTGATGCAGTAATTGGTCGATATCTGTCAAAATCAGGAGATGAAAAGGACATGGAATCTGGACTGAAGGCCGTGATAGAAGATGAGGAGCTGTCCAAAGCGCCAAAGCTTGTGCTAGCGTCAGAAGTTGCACTTAAAAGAGTCGTATCGAAGAGATCATGGATGATGCTCGATGTTCGTATTGGCACGGGCATTGACCGTTCCTTTCCCTTGTCACTGGGCTGTGATTTGGGGATGCCGATCGCGAAAGCCAGCTCCTCAGATGTAGAATTGGCATCATGAGAAGGCATGGAATGTGCGAATAGTTCAGGATGAAGGTGTAAGCTCGATGAACTTTGGCCACGCTGTTGAGAGTCAAAGGGGTCAAATTGAAAGAGGATTTCATCGTTATCGATGTCATGCATGGTGCTCATGGCTCTTTGGCAGGGAAGAGCTAATCTGTAAATCGATGAGGAGTCAGGATAAGCAATAGAACGACAGTCAACAGACGATAAGACATTCACGACTTGACCGTCAACAAGCAAACCCTCCAACACTTTTCATTTTTGGACTTGTGACGCACGAGGCACGGGATCATCACATTGAAAACTCATGTTTCTTTCAATTCAAAAAAACTATTCGAACAATCGCATAAATGCAACAACTATCGTATGTATGGTGGTATATATGTAATAAAAAAAAGAAGACAAAAAAAGAATATATGCAACAACTGAGAAAGCAAAGCGTCGAAACGAGAGCAGGGTAACAGTAAAATAACACACAACCAACTAATGTAATAAAATCAAGCAAAAAGAAAGGAAAAGCATCGCCTGTGGTGGACTAAATGGGAGTAGAGAGAAATGGAGAGGGAGAATTAGGAAGCTTTCGGGTTGGACTTTGAATTCTTCCAGTTCGCAGTTGCGAGTTTGAACCTACCAAACGCGGATTTATTGATTAGTTATTTATTGATCTTCGATTGTTCCAGGCCAGATGGTATGTGTTACGTACCTGTCCTTATGTTGCATATCGGGCTCGTCTTCCTTGAGTCGAGCCATCTCAGCTTTCTGCATGATAAGAATAGCCATGAGTATGGAATCACTGGCACGGCAATAAAACGAGGCAGGAATGCGCACGTACCATGAATTTGTTGAACTCTGAGAGTTTTTTCTTGGCACCGCCGCCTCCGGTGGACTTTGCTAACAAGCGGAGGCCCAAATTAGAACATCGAGGGGGATCGAGGGTGAGCAGACTGACTCTTTTTTGCTGGCTTTTCTGCCGCTGCAGCTTTTGAGGTACGTGGAGGCATTGATATGTTTGATGATAAAACGATTCGAAGGGTTATGAACACTCGTCGACCAACTCGTGTATTGGTTCGCTCGAAGGTGACCTATAGACGCAGAAAAGGAACCATTAGTGAATATCAAGCATGAAAAAAAGAAGAAAAAGAAAGAAAAAAGGATAATTACGATTTAAAGGAGGGAACAAAGAGATTCGAAGGTGGAGGGCAGAAGAGAGAGTGGTGGAAGGAAAAAAAAAAGGTTGGGCAATGGATTTTGGTTCAAGTTGACGGAACTTATACTTACGAGGGCATTCAAATGACAGGGCTTCGATCGTACATCGTGGACTCCAGTCACTCATAACATGTCACAGTAAGAATACATTTTAGATATTTATTTTATTTGATTTCAATTTCATCTTTTTTATTCGCTTGCTTATTTTTTTCTTCTTTTTCTCTTCTTTTAAAACTTTCTTGTTGTCTTGTTCGATAACAATATAAACATGCTTCGTATCATTCAACTCTGAGCCTTGTTTAACCTTCCTCAATTCAACCACATTCCGAGGGTGGCTGGTGTCTCAATAACGGAGCAACGGGCCAAACAAAACAAACGCGTCGCGTAACTCAGGAACGTGTCCTGTCTCGGTCATAATGTACGTTATCATTCATCCTTCTAAACAAAGAATATCCTATCATTCTTTCCGTATCAACTAGCTAAAGCCCCACTATCATCCGCTACTCTTGCTGTTGACTCCAGCAATCCCTTCGATAATACTACCACCACTGATAATACCAGTCGTCGCAATAAGGAACTTTCTCCCTATTTTAAAAAAGTCAGATATCGTTCGAATCAATGTATTAGGCTTTACCTTTGTTCTGTCGTTCAACCCAACGAAGTGCTGCGATTTCAGTGTAGGTACACCCGCCCAAGAAAAATACCACTGTCGTGGTTGCCATATCGCGTGATGCCCCTGCAATAATCCCGCAGTTTGGATCCTTAGTAAACCAGACGCTATGAATCCAGTATATACATACCGACTGGAGGTGCAACACTGGCCGCTGTCTTTTGGGTAATTTCTACCGTTTGACCTGGTATTGCAGCGACCACATCCTCGAACCCTTTCCACCCTACAATAGGATGCGCCTGTACCTTCCCAAAGGATCCTTTCTTCGTATCCCCACCATTCGCCGTGTCACCGGTTCGCTCCTTCTCTGCAGGATTGCTGAGTACACCACCTTTTTGGGCAATGCATTGCACAAGACGAATGCTGATGGGAGCATATCCGGAATACACGAAGGCTATGTCATTTTCCACCTCATCCAGTGCTTCCGCACTGTCATCAATAAGCAATCGCAGAGACTTGCGCAGCGTTGTGTAAGGGTACTTGAATCCCGATAGTGCAGCAGCACTTGATGGTGGGACAGGGTTCGGCAGGAGAATACCGAGTGGTGGGGCTGCTAAAGAAAGCAGCAATGGTAAATATTCATATCCGTACGCCTGAGATAAATGAACCATCAACGACCTTACTCAGATATTCGTAACTGAACCTAAATCTGACATACCTGTAGGATCTCACGCTTGAGGTTTTCCAGGTTCTTGGCCTTGACGCCACCTGCAGTCAGACTGGCAAGGCATAAGAGCCTGATCACCACCTGCATATCAGCCCCTTGCGCAATTAAATCCTCAATCGCGTTTAGCTGCGCCGTAACTTCATAGGATGCCAAAAGATCTATGCGAAAATTCTAGCAATAGTTTGCGAATTTCATGGGAGAAACCTACTCTGTTGGATTTCGAGCGATTTATTGAACACATCGGTTCTCGTAAGCGGCACTATCAGTTCAGTTAGGCCGGTATCTGGATTGAGTATTATTAGTAGGTGTAATCACTGAATGGGCTGCCTGCCATCTGTCCACTCACGGAGGCGAAGAGCCTGATGTTCTGTCTGGAGTCCACCAAGCTTCCCAACAAAATCCCGAAGCTGTGCAACAGTCTTCGTTTGAAGGTCTGTCTAAATGAATTTTTCGTGAGATGCAATTCCAATTAATGAAACAGGTGCCCCACCTTGTAATTTTCATCCAGTCGTCGCGCAACTTTATTCAGTTTCTTGCCGAGAAGAGCAAAGTTCAGGTCCCGTAATTCCGCATAAAGTGGATCAGTCGTTGTGGTCAAGTGATGCTTTTTCTTGGCTTCCTTTTTCACCGAAACCAATTGTGGTGGCCCAGATGCAGGAGGTGGAGAAGTCGAGCTGCTGGCCGCGTTATTGGGTCCGGCCGTAGGAGGTGTCAACAAAGATAATGGCAGTTCCACATGTGCTGGTATTATTATTAGAGGAAATCCCTGGCAATTCTCGCGACCTGGAAAAAAATGTTCACTTACAGTTCTTAATGCCGATAAGTTCATCCACGAGGCCTTCGTATGTTAGTTGCGTCAAAAGCGGCGTAACCATGTCCACTCTGCGGTCCAAAACGATCAAGGAATCAATCTTTGGTGAAGACGAGGGTTGTGAACTCGCAACCTGTACTTTCGGAGACTGACGTGTGAGGAGAGATGCGAGCCTCTGTAGCCATAATCAGATCGTCACCCGAATATCATAATTGACGACCTTGCTTGCCTGTGCATAGTCCCCTTTGCCAACGATCTGAGGGAATGTCCCATACAATTGTTGGAGTGTCAACAGCGCTTGAACGGAATCAAAAATGACAGTCTGGTCTCCGTCCTATGGAAAACGGCGAATTAGTTTATGCATTTATAGCCATCATAAACATCCTCACTCACAACCCAAAGTTCCCTGAGCGCGTTCTCATGTTCGAGAGAAACGACATCCTCGGCGATTGGAATGAACTGGAGGTTGTATGATGAAATGGAGACATCTCCAAGTACGCCCTCTTCTTCCAGGATACGAGAAACCAAGGTAGATATTCGTGGGACGAGGAGGAGGGTATAATTATGCTTGCGAGACTCCTTTGCGTGTCTCTTGATGTGATCTTGAGCATTGGTCAAGTAAGGCATCGGCCACTCACAACTAAACATACCTGCAATAATTTTCACGTTCTTGATCCGCGGCCGACAAAGATAAACGATGCTCGTGGTAGAGGATGTGAGCGGACCCGCTTCCAACCAGAACATTTTGTCCACGCCATGATGCTGAGCAACAAACGGCTCGATGGGCTGAGCATTACGACAGCTTATACAAGACTCACCTTCAATAACGATACCTCAGTGACGAGCCCTAACGGTCCAGCAAGAGATGCATCGAGAACGAGAGTCTTCGCTCCATTAACCTGCAGCAGCAGCTCAGTATGTCATGATTCCCAAAGCATGACGCGACTTGCAGAATTCAAAGCATCAACAAGGTCCTTCTTCGCTATATCCTTCAGCAAATTGACATCAAGTCTAGGCTCCTTTGATGAGTCTACTGTTTCAGCCTCAGGCATATTTGGTTTGACTATTCAGATGAAGCTGAACTCCTGGTTGTGAGAGGCCAGAAGGGAATTAGAATGGCAGGGATTGTTGGCAAGGTTGACGAACGGACCGCCGATCAAAGGTTTCCAAAATAGTGACTTGAACCCCTGATGGCTTCTTTGCTCCAGGCTGAACTGGGCGTCACGCCTGCTCAAACCCAAAAACCAGATATACTGGAAATTTAATGTAATTCCGAGTGTATATTCAATATAATTTACAGCAATATATTTTACCAGCAAATGAATATTGGGAAAATATGTTGGATATCATTATACACAATTTAAATTATAATTCCAGACTGTAGGAACCCACTAAATGGAATTCCGGCGAGCGCTCCTCCCTTTCTTTTTCCCAGAGGATTGTGCATCCTTCCCACCTATGAGGGATTGTGGCAGTCTTCCCTCCTCTTCAAACTTCTCCAGTATTTCCATCGCAGCATGATAACCCTTCTTGGTCAACTCTTCGAACTTGCCAAACTGAAGAGTACCATACTGTACAGCATGTTAATTCTGACTGTCAAAGAATGAGTTGCAAAATGTTACCTCTTGCACTGGCATCTGGATGTAAAGACAATTCTTGGCAACTTTCGCTTCTTCCAGCGTGGTGACACTCGATACACTGCATGGCGAATCACTTGGTCGATGAACCAGTGAACAATATGGAAAACACGTACTATGCGAGTCGGCTTTGTATTTCTGTGATGGCAGGGACATGTCTGGCATTGGAGAAAGGATTCCATCTGTTGATTAAGAGCCACCATCCAGAGATCGTATCACCGAAATTTCTTGGGGAGTTGTCATCGATCTGTCAAAAGTGTTAACAATCTGCGCGTAGAGACAGAATCGCTACACTCACTGATCCCACGTCGCACGCAAAAATGGTACTTGCTCCTCTCGAACTCATGGCATTAACCTAACAACACCATTAACCCAACTCCAGGTTGTCTGAGCTTTAAAATTCATACCGGCAGGTTATCAACTGGACTTGGGTTAGCCATGCAGTTTTGCGGCAAGGTAAAACTACTCACTGTAGCCCCCATCAACCAAAAGATGTCCGTTATCGCATAATGGAGGAAGAAGACCAACTAACGTCATTGATGCACCTGAAAACAAAATCAATACATGGATCACACAAGTTCCACAATGTCTGCAACCCACGAATATATCTCCAAGCATAACCAGTTTCGTGGATTTCCATTCTTGAGGTCATGATGTTCGTAGTGTTACAAAAGTAGGGCAGCCACATATCTTCGATATGAAGCCCATAGAACGCCTTAACATGGTATCAGACCAAGTGCTTCGATCATTCGTTCAATGAATGACTCACCTTGTACAACGACCTGTTAAATTCGTGACCCTAAAACACTATGAGCTGATATGTTGTGGCTTAAAAATAGAGGAAATCCCCACCGTAGTGTATGCAACGATGGGGTAAGTAACGTCAGATAATATACGCCAGATATTGCCCATGCGGCCGCTGAATTGCTTCGCTCGGCCTGTGCTCGAAATGAGATCACCTTCGCGCGCATATAGTCCACCAATGAATGCCCCGATACTGGTGCCTGAAATGACCATGAGATATGTTCATTGACTCGAACAATGGGATTCCCTACCTGCGATATGGTCAATTGGAACACCATACTCTTCCAACGCACGAATGAGTCCCTGCAGGGTGAATTAAAATTAAATGCAATTCATCTACTCTCAGAAAAAAAGACATACCAAATGAGCAATACCACGAGCACCGCCTCCACCGAGCACAAGCCCAATAGATTTGCCACAAATACGCCTAGCAAGCCTTGAAAAGTCATTCGCCTGCGGGTGACGCTGGGGTCTAACATCGGCAGCATTTCCACGGTATTTCTGAATTTCGCTTTGAACTTTATCTTTCAGATTCTTCAGGGCTGTAACTGCATCTGGATCTTTGGGAATGTTGGCCTTGGGTATGGGTAGGACAAGACCCTATGGCAACAACAGGTAAAGTCAGATTATAGGCCCAGGTTGATATTTAAATACTCACGGGCAACTCGACATGAATATGTTGATGAACCCAAGGTCGATTTCGCAACCACTCCCGCGTTGAGCCAGGAGTCACGGACCGATCAGGATGAAGTAAAACAAGTTCTTTGCGTGCCGTTGTTTTCATAGATAGAAGTAGGCGTTCGTACTCTCCGATGGATGGATCGTCCCCCATCCCCACAACCATCACACAATCTGCTTGACGTATGCAAGTTTGAGTCCAAGAACTGTTGACAGGTGCGTCAGCGACGTAAAGAACAGTATGATATCTTTGTTCCTGGTCTGCAAGCCATCCCGCTGACTATTAGAGAAAATATGATGTTAGAAGCGGATTCAACGCGGCCATGATAGAGACCTCCAAACCTTTAGTTTTCCCATGCGACTGAAGGCGTGTTTCCCGAGTTGATTGGCAATGACCGCTTGATTCAAGTATAGGGTGTCAGCACCAATCCCGTCCAAAGCAGTCTGAAGCTTCCTCGAGAACGCCTCCACTGGCACATTGCGCGATACCGGCAACACAGCAACCGTCTTCAAGTTGGTATTGTTGTACCCCAGTTCCGACCCTGCGTTTCGTTTTTGGCCCGCTGATGAACTGTCAACCTCATCACGGACGCGAGATGCAATCATGCGAAGGATTTGGGCAGTGGTTTGAGGGTTACGGGCGGAAATTGCATTGAAAAGGGTTTTGGGCATGCGAATGAGCTCAGTATCACGGATGGCATGGACCGTATTTCGTCGGGGAGAGCTTGTAATGACGTCCAGTTCGCCCACTGTATCCCCCTGACCGTATTCGCCAACGATGGTGACTGCTCCATCTTCAGCCTCTTCAATAGCCCTCAGACGACCATTTATAACAATGTAGAAGCTATCACTGGCATCTTGCGGCCTCCAGAGCACCTGTCCAGCATTAACTTGCATCCAGTCCAGCGATGCATCAATATGCAGAACTACGGACGACCACGTTAGTACTTGGCACTTAACAATTTAAAAGACATCTTACCGAGTGGAGAAAGCATCGATATCAAGCGTTTGGCCAATGTAAGCAAAACAATCGGCTTCTTTTCCAGGATACGCTCAAGCGCGGGCAGAGGGAGGAATCCGACATATGTATCCGTCTTCGCCTTGATATCAACATAGGACGCGGTGTTACACAAAGATGCTATGCAACACTTCTCTTAGTATCGTGAAGGCACTTTGTGTTCATCAGCTTACCTAGATAACCAGCGATTCCACCCGGTTTGACGGTAAACAACAGCTTATGATGACTATCCTCTTGCAGGTGTTCCTCAGCATGGACCGAGCGCCCTGATTCTGACCCAAGGCTTTCTGCTCTGGAAACCGGGCTTTTTGCCGTGGCTGGCTTAGGTGGGACGGGCGTTGGCAGGAGGATGTCCAAGAATCCCTCGATAACATAGAAAAGACCTGATGAACCATGAGATCAAGCGACAGAACCATATGACTGGACTTAACAAACCTGGACTCGTCTCTCCTGCCTTCGCCAAAGTGGATCCAGCTGCATAAAACAAAATCTCCACTTCGTTGTCCAGGCCCTTGAGCTGATGACCGGACGATGTAATGGATGATGCTCCGGTCATGCTTGATACATCATCCCCCAAATCGAGTAACGACAGGGAACCAAAGGGGGAGTCGAATTGGTTGGGTGGTCGGCGGTCAGAAAGAGTTGAAAACGGCAAATCCTCTACTGATTCGCCCCCACTGAGAGGTGGCTGTAGCAGACCAATTGACTTCGCTATGCATGACATGACTTCTTCTCTTAGATCAAAGTCATCACCAGACCAACGGGCTGGTCTTTCTCTGCTAGATGTCCTTCCTATATCGATGTCCAAGTATCCTTGACTGATCCTCGGGGTCTGAAGAACACTGAATGTACGAGTAAGAGGCTTGAAGATGTCGGAGTTTCCTTTATGAACTAGCAAGTCACCAGGTTGGACAGAATTACGAGTGCGCCTGGCGAACGGATGACTACTCGAGCTGGAATTCCAAGATTCGGATGTCGTCGCATTCTCAGAGATTTTCCCTAGCGATGAGCTTGAAGAATCCCTAGACTTCGATTGCAATGGAGACAATGTTGCAGTGGACGGTATACTAAAGTAATCCGACTCTGAACCAGACGTGCTGCTGCCTGTCCCGTCAAATCTATGCCGTAGTTGCTGCAAACCACCTCCTTCATAGAAAGAAGCAGGAAGGGGGTGGCAAGCAATGTCATTGATAGCTTTTTCCGTTCTTAGGACCTCTCGCGTTAATCCAAGATACTTGTGGGCAGCATTGAATGTAACTCGTGAGAACCTGGTCAAAATGACTTCATATAGAGTTAGATTCAACGATAAAAGTCGATACCAAGCTGGACAAACCTTGAACAATATGACCCGTGGCCTTTGGAAACTTTTTGGTGAGGCGGCGGAATGCTTCAGCAGGAATAACGGCTAATGTGCTATCCATAGTTGCCCGAGCAACGATGCCGCGATGGGCTTGAGTTGGACGCCTTTTGGGAGGTTGTCTATCGAAAAATGGTGCGCCTGTAGTTTCGTAGTCCTGACTAGGAGATGCTGAACCTGCCCGGGACGGTGACTTATAGCCGCGAGGGTTGACTGTTGAAGTTGAAGACGAGATGGAAGATCTTCTTGAACCTGTCCTACGTTGCCCGTTGCTTGAGGAAGAACCTTCGGTATGGGCATCTGAGCTCGAACGTTTTCTTCTTATATGAGGAGGAGATGGAGTGTTTGGGTCGTTGTATACAGGGGCATCGTCGGAGGAGACATCTGGGAAATCGTCTTGCCAGCTCATTTGAACATCTTCAGTGAACAGGCTCAGAATAGTGAAGAGACTGGACAGCGTTCCCCCGCTGCCGACTTCATTGAGGAGTTGATAACCGTTCATATCCTCGTCGTCCCACAAGCTCTGTTGCATTTCAGGAGATTGTCCAGTGTGCGCAAAAACCTGGACAGTTCCGTCAACAACGCAATAGAAGCTTTTGTCTTCATCGAGCGACAGCGTATCTCCAGCTATGAGCCGTCGAGTTTGAAGATGGCGGGCTAATTCATGGAATACCTGTGGAGAGATTCAAAATTCGGTTTTTGCGCCAAGCTTATCAGACTGACCGGTTTTTCAAGCTATAATAAAACGCGTTTAGAGATGATACAGGCATTTTGAGATGTAGACTCACAAAGCCAAAAACTCTGACAGCCTGTAGGAAGTCATCGAGATAGTTGTGAAATGCAGGAGGAGGATCTTAAAGTACAGTTGTTAGATGGATGACAATGGAGCAAGACGCCTAACTACACACACCTGAATTCACATCTGGATGTAGCTCATTGACATCTGGCTTGACTAATGGCGGTTCCTTCAGCTGCATGTAATCATTCAGGTACTTGAAGCGTATCCAATAGTTGAGCGCCACCGCTGAACAAACGAACAGGATTGCAAAGTTCCAAAAACCCAGCTAGGTAGAATGGTCAGGTTAATAGTGCTCATATAGGTTTGAGTCTACATACTGTTAGTGTCATCGAATAAGAAAGGACTGAGTAGATGAACTTTGGAATAGATATTGTGACGAATGCGACGAGCGACTTGGTCCATGACAAGAGCCATACTGAAGCAAATGTTAGTATATTGTTATAAGCAGAGAAAGTTGCAACATACATATTACCCAGAAGCAGGCTGATACCAGGGAAATAAGAGGATGCTGATTTGTGTCCGTCATGACGTTGGGATCCATGTATTCTAAAAACCTTTCGGTTATAAACAAAAGGGAGTATGGTCGCCTTGTGGCTGAGATCTTAGCGTAATCGCGATAAAGACACCTCGAGTTCAGATTAGACGGCTATTATCTATAAGTAAGGCATGCAAGGGCTTGTGTATGGACAAGTGAGAGATGGATTGATGGCTTAATTCGGAATGTCGGGACGTCGGTGCAGCGACATCATCACCCCTTTCATATTACATCACTGACTTTATATGTCAAGTATTTTTCCAGAACATTTATTTTTGTCTTTATTCATTTTTACAAGTCCAGAGCAATATTTTATTTCTTGTTCGTACAACATCCGTCGGTATTTTACTACGCATGAGCAAGCCACGATGCTGTACAAGACATCAGAACGTATGTTCTGTGGAATCTTTGCCGACAGCCGAAGTACTGGAAGACCCTGAGGATACCGTTGATAAAATCTTATCGATGTAGTTGGCACCACTCCTACAGCCTTTTCAGAAGACATTCAAAACAATAACTACGAAAATGCGCACCATTTCTGATGTGTGAGAACATCACATCCGATCTCCTTTTCTTTTCGTTGGATGAGCTCGACATAAGCAAGCATTCCATCCTCTTTAAATCTTGAAGAAAGCTCGGCTATGGGCGCATGCAATGTTAGACGGTGTAGTACAGGGTTCGAACGTGCGCACCTGTAGTGACGGCATTGCTATGCAATCCAGCAAGAGAGATGAGTTGTAGAACAAAGCTAGGGAAAGAGTGGTCAAAGTCAATCGCTAAATGAAGTGTAGACGTAACATACCCCTCTTTCGCGAGATCCCACACGAAATTCTTCAGCGCGGTGTCTTTATAGATATCATTAGCGGACGTAAAGATAGCAAACGGGGACCTTACTGTCGAAACCATGTTGGGACCAGTTGAAACTTGGACTCAAGTTGTATACAAACCATCTGTAAACATTTAAGTCTGAGTCCGGACAAAGACACAGGCAACACAAAATACCTACTTGCCGGGGTGTTCTTCTCTGATTTTTCCTGAGAAATATTTGGCCTGTTTTACGTCTGGAGACTTGGTTTCCAACCATAGCATATCGGCGTATGGAGCGAAAGCCTTCGTCCTCTTAATAGCAGCCTAAATCTGAGTTTAGAAGCTGAACCAAAACCAGAATACACTAGACGTACCTCAACACCGCCTGTATAGTGATAATAACCTTCTCGAGTCCGTGGGGCTATAATCATATTCAGCGATATATTCAATGACGTATGCTTCGTTAGGATCTACCGTCCCAGTCCCAGAATACATCATGTCCCAGAATTTCTTTTGCAGCTGCGCGCGCAACAGCGTTGGATTGTCCAGATGCTGATTCTAAGTACTTTTGCAGGCTACCAGACTTGTCTTGAAGGTTTGAAGAATTAATAGCCTTTTCCACAGCTGAAAGCAGCAAGGTGTTAATTTGACTTGAAAACATAGGATGCAACATAGTTCGTACCCTGGTTGAATGTGCACATTTCGTGTTTCTCGGTCCATTCCTTCTCCAGTTTGTCCACTTCCGCCCCAGAAGCCCCTCGTGCCTCAGCCTCAGAGAGGACCTGGGCCAGCGATGTTGAGCTCTGGGTGGTTGTCCCGACGATGAATTCATGGTCAGCCACGTCGACGTTGGATGAAATCAATTTCCCTGATTCGGAGTCAGTACGAGCAATTAACAGCATGGTTGACTTCATCAAGTCCAGTTGGAAACGAGAGGCAATAAGGCGGGAGATGTGCGTCGAAGTTGGGACGAGGACTTTTCCGCCAAGATGACCGCACTATACATTGTCAACTCAGATTATTGCAAGCCAATTGTAGGAAGAACTATTACCTTTTTCCCTCCATGCAACTGGTCTTCAAGGTGAATAGCAGACGCTCCCTGTGGGAAGTGTTAATGAGTTTGAAGTAGACATGGTGAGAAGCCACATACAGATTCAGCGAATAGCTTGATGAGCTTCATTACTGCAGATAGACCTCCATGCCTATAAAACGGTTCACAAAAGGCAGTCAGCTAAAAGCGCTTATCTCACCCTGTGTCTCCGTCAGCAATAATTGGGCGAAGGTAATCGGTATATGGCATCTTGGCTCGCTGTTCCGGGGTAGCGGACATGCGCTCGTCATAGTGCTTCTTGTCGTGCAGCTGCTGAGCACGGAAAATACGATGCACCTGGTTGGGCACTGTAGTATATGGATAGTCTCTACACAAGAAATCGTGAGCTCCGCTGCATATCGCTTGAAGGTTTCTTCGGAGCGCACCCAAGATCCGGTCCGACTTCGTTGTTGCCTGTCGTCAACACGCTGGAAGCTGCCCAGCCAGACACGTAGACGACTTCCTGGTTTCGTGCCATTTGAGTCATTTGGACTGGATCGATGGCACCCATAGTGTGTACAGGTCTGCCTTCCTGGGCAGCTTTGTCAAGCAATGCATGCAATTTGTCGGCCAGAAAAGAAGATGGTAGAGGAGTAACAGGTAGGGAGCCTTGTTTGGTAGCTACAGAAGCAGCGGTATATGGTCGTTTAATGCCTTTGAAGCGGGGTTGGGCAAAAAACGCTTCCATATCTTTGACGCGGGATTGGAATTGTGCATCCTCCTCTGCCGGAGAGGGGGGTTGGAGAGGAAGCGCTTGAGCCTCTGAGGACATAGCCCGAGCGAATTTGGTCAAGGAATATAACCTTGAGGTCGTTCGTAGTTGCAGCATATCAAGAAACGATACCCAGTGTACCGTTCTGCTTAGTAGCAGGTCAAGGTTGAAAGTTAAGCGTGATGGATCATGAATAATTGCTTAGTTGTATTCACATGGACCTGTGACCCATCCGGTTTAAACATCACCATGCTCTTCCAGGGTATTTGGGGTAATGCGATATGGCTTTCCACGACGATACGTCTGTTGTACTTCTTGAACGAGGAGAATCAGATCATGGTACAGTTCACCACAGATGAGATGGACATAGTAGGTATAGCCAAATCTCAAAGATAGGGGCTTTTGGCGTTGTTCTTATTTGTACCCTGGTTACTTTCCACAGGTTCATCACAGCTTTCATCCAACTTGAACCAGACTGCAAACTCTCTTTGAGCCATAATGCCATCAACCAGTCGTAAAAGACGACAGTCACCCAAACCATCTGACAGTTCCCCATCTAAACGTCGTCGAAAACCTCAAGCTGAAGACATTATTGTCATTTCTGATTCTGACTCGGATGACATCCAGATTCAGAATGAGGTCGAGGACAAAGAACTTCAAGACTTGCTTGACCAAATAAAGGCTCAGGAAGAAAACGAGCGTTATGCACGAGAACTTCAGAAACAGTTCGACCTCGAAGATCTCGAGGAACAAGCAAGTCCTATTCCAGGAACCAGTGCTAAAGTATCCGAGTCCATTGATCTGGAGGACGATGCAGTTTTTGCAAGGAGCTTGGCAAAAAAATGGTCTGCTGAAGAAGACGTCATCTCTATAAGAAGCTCCCCTGAAATATGCAATTCTGATCTTGAATATGTTGATGAACCGCCCGCCAAACAGCCTATAGTTAGCTCAAAGGGAAAAAAGCGCGCAGAGCAAAGTGAAGGGACTTCCAGTACCGCAGCACCACGCAGCGAGGCCCCCCTCATCCCACCGGATGAAAGTTTTCTGCCGTATCGAGCCCTTTTTGTGGCTGTCAACCCATGCAGCAAGTGCAATAAAAGGATGAACATACCCAAAGGACTAGTTGGTATTTCACTTGACTCTTCATGACTCTCCTCATTGATTTTTATTCAGGTGTCTTTCGTCGATTCCGTGTGCCCTCCAGGCCTAACCCATCTGCTGCATGTTACTTGCCGATCTTGCAAGATTGTCCATTGTCGGGGCTGTTTCAAACCTCATGCCTGTCCAATCACCTGCAAAGGCGCTAGCGAAAATCCAGACTGCACAATTCATACTTGTTGCCCTGAAATCCGGGCCATCGCTCTCTTTCATATCTTGGATGCCTTTGACACATGCTCTTCCCAAGAAAAGGCTTCGTTTGAATCAAGAACACAAGCATTGATGAAGAAAAATACTGTTCGCAAATCTGCTGCCAGTGTTGGTCCAGGAGGAACAGGATATGCCACGGGAAGCACTGGTGTTGGTGGTGGCCGGGGTGGACGTCAAGGTCCAAATACACCGGCCTCCTCCAGAAGAAAAGGGTCATTGGACTGGCAAGATGTCCTTATTCGAGCATTCGAAATGCTCGCTGCGTTTTTGCCAGCTCCATATTCGGACGACGCACGAGAATATGATCTACTGCCTCACCCGTCTCTTGGCCATTTAATCGCTCTATCACAACTCCCGTCTATCCTCGCTGACCTCCTGCGAAACGATTCGGTTTCTGATTGGATTGCCCAGAAGGATATGTATAATGCCATGCTCATCCTTCTGCGACGTATGGCCGACTCTGAGCTTACAATTCAATGTCTTATTGCACCACGATGGGAAGCAAATCAGCTGGATGGACTTGGCGATTGGATGAGAAGCGGCCACAAAATAGCCTGGGACCAGAATGATGAGGGCAAGCCTGTCGTTCAACCACCTTTATACACGCATTTTAGGAAACTGACCCTTCAGTCGGAGGCTTTTTTGAAGGGAGCAGAGCAGATGCTAGCCAATGATGCGTCAGAATCAGCTGTTTGGGACGTTCTCCAGGGTACTTCATTGGCAGGGGATATCATCGTTGCTCGAGATGATTTGGAGCGTGCTATATCGGTGCTTGGAAAGACTGTTTCAGCAGGCCCTCAACATACCCAAAGCATCAGCAAGCCGGACAAAGGCAAGGCTAGAGCTGCCTCTTCAGATCCAGACACACTTTATCAAGAAGCATGCGAGAAGTTGGCGTTGAAATATATTTCATTGGCGTCGGAGAGGAGTGGCGGTCTCCTTTACGCCAACTTCAATTATGCTGCCAATCTAAAGGAAACCGAAAACGCCATGCGTCAGTCAAAAGACCATTTGCGTATGGTCAAGGAACTGGCTGTGACTGCGACAAGTCTGCCAGCTGGAATTTGGGTCCGGGTGGACGAAGTACGAAATGATGCCATGTGAGTTCATAAGTTTTCATGCCATTGTTATTACCAACTGTAGAATCTGCAGGAAAATCATGATAGCAGGACCGGCTGGCACGCCATATGCCGGTGGGCTTTTCGAATTCGATTGCTTCTTGCCGATAGAGTACCCCAACAAGCCGCCTCATATGCACTTGCGCACAACTGGTGGGGGTTCTGTACGCTTTAACCCTAATTTGTATAACTGTGGCAAAGTTTGCCTTTCACTGTTGGGGACGTGGCCAGGACGGTAAGCAAGACGATTTCTTATATGTCTTCTGAAGCCGTGTTGAGTAAATCATTGTCTTTAGACCCGAGGAGCAGTGGACTTCGAAGTCGACATTACTTCAAGTTCTAGTTAGTATTCAGAGCATGATACTTGTGGAAGCACCATACTTCAATGAGTACGTACCGTGATCAGAGATTGCATGTCTTATTATCTAGACGAATTTTGCTGATACCAGTTTAGACCAGGGCATGGTCCCGTTCGCCCAAATCACGCTGCTTCTATTGGCTACAATCGCAACATCTGCAAGCAAACCATTCGATGGGCCATTGTGGACTGGCTAAAGACTGAACATCAAAATGGAATATGGCGTGTATGGCTCTAATTGCATGAAGTAGATGCGGGATTCGTTTACTGATTGACTCTTCAGGACGTCATTGCATCACATTTCATGATACACAGAGTGAAAATTCGGCAGCAGTAAGTGATGTGATCCCAGAAGCGAGACGATATGTTGACCATGTCCATATGGATTAGGATTGTCGATTGGATCGCCTCCGTCCCCGAAATCTGTGCTTATACGGCAGACGTTCATCCACATGCCTACTACGGGCCAGGTCCTGCAGCGCCAGGATACAGAACGACAAATCATTTACATAACAGGACAGCAGGACGCAATCTTCTGGATGATTTCGATAAAGGCATGAAATTAATCGAATCTTGGAAGACTGCATAAACGCCACTATTTTGAATATCCTTCATTGCGTTCATGACCTCTTGATATATCCTGTACAGTAAGCAGGTCTTTCCGGACATGTGTATTGGTAAACATCATAGCAATTTCACTTCAACGGCTTAAATTGCAGCTACTAGTACTACGAAGGGGAAATCCACGAATCACAAGAAGATTGCCTCCACTGCGATATCCGCGATCGATGCCGCAGGCTGCGTCTTTATGAGATTGTGTTCAACGGCGTGTATGAGCTAATCTCATTCTGCTCCGTTGAACTCGCCGCTGAGCTGGTTATCGACGGATCAATGTACAGAAGGATTACCTTGTGCCATGTTCTTGGGTGAGAGAAGATTTCTCTTGACACTGTACAGCAGCAGTATTGGTGGCGAGATGATTTTTGCTGTTCAAAGTTAGGCTAGTGCATGAGGCAGTGGGCCACCTTCATGGAGTACTTGCGACAATAGACAGACACTTCTTGACGTGGTCATCTTGAGATCGCCTCGATCGAACTTCGTCGCCTTCCTTTCTCGTTGAGTCCCTATTCTCGCGCACACCGCTGCCATGCGATGAAGGATAATGCAGGTACATGCCACGGGATCGCTTGCTCATTTGCAATTGGACAGTATTGAATCCGTTAAATATGAAGACAACCCGGCATTCAGCTGTATCCAACTGTCTTAAAGGCACGTCACGTCAACCCAGCGTTTCCGACTCGTCATCGTCGTTTCCGAGGCTAGGTATACGGCGTACCCAGGTGATGCCCGAGTTTCGCTGGTGCCAGCGACCAGAATTGCTTAATATCTATATATCTAGTGCCGTCCATTAGGTGCTCGACATTAACGTTAACCCCCTCTCACCATGTCCATCACTGTTTCTCGTTGCCTACTCCTTCACTCGGTGCTCGCTTACAAGTCAGCGGAGATACGAACCCTGGACGAGATCATATTCGCTGCAAATCACCCTCAAGCTCCGTGCCCTTCACTGCCTCGAGAGCTTCTACTCCTCGTTCGAAGCTGGCTGCTACCAGGCATCATCGAAGGACTCATGGAAGAATCCTCAGCAGCGATGGCATTGTACCAGCGGTCATTACGAGACCTCTTGTGCACTGATTGCATCGCTTACAATGCCGACATCTACGGTCCAGATATATGGCAGTGGGACCAATTCACAGGGCCATGCGCCTGCATCAATCACAGACAATCCCCAGGATCACATAGACGCCTCGAACACAACGGACTACATACAACAGCTCTACCCAACCCCAAGCAATACCTTGATGCCTACCACTGGCTCGAAAACCACCTCTCACTTAGGGTAGTACCCGGTCTTCACCCTTCGATAATTAGCCGTGGACACCACGCATCCTCGGATACGCTGTCACCTGTAACGACATCGATATCATCAGTCCAAAGCGACATCTGGGGCATGGTATACGAAGTCCTTCGAGGCTACGAGTGTGAGGTGGTTCGGGAAACAGATCATGGAACGACAGCTTCGAGCCGCTGTTCGCGTACCAAACAAACACCTTCGAAGCGCGCGGTGATTCGGATTGTTCCCCTTCCAACTTCAATCACCGCAGAAGTCACGGGAATACCCTATCGATCGTCGATGGGTCTGATTAGCCAATTCTCTGAAGAAGAAAGGTGGCGGCAGGATACGCTCATTCGTCGTGTTCGTCGTGATTTGGGGTTGTGCATGGACTATTCCGATACATTCGAGCGCAGCTTTCTCATCGACCGAACAGCACTTCATGGCCATGGTCATGGAAGAAGGCCGCTCGAAGTCAGCACCATGTTCTTCCTGCATTCGCTGAGCATCAGGCCACTTTGTCAATCTCTCCACCTCACCGCTTCGCTTGCAGCAGCATGCCTTTCATTACCGATCACGCTCGCCACCGTGGCGCTTACGATTATATGCTTTTATTCCAGACCAAAGTCATTTCGCCTACTTTGATTGCACATTTCTTCCACAAATTACAAGTTGTATCTGATAAATTAAACGCATCGAATGTATATGTATATAGCCTTGTCCCGTCTGATCTCGTTCGAGTTGTAATATGCTGAGATACTTCTGGATCTGCATTGGAAGAGCAAGATGACTCGGACGCCTCACGAAGGAGTAGATTAGAGGTTTTAGTTTGTATTGAATATACAGTTGAGTTATTGTCTCTCATACCCGCTGGTGCTCGTGGAATGCATGTGTATGGGCGCTTCTTTTGATAGGGGGAGTGCAGGGTTCACTCCACAGGCACATGCCCGGTGCACTTCCTGGTGATCATTAAGATTCTTTACCTAGCCTCAACCCAGTCCCCAAGTCCAAATCGACGAACGAAGTGATTGGCCCAACAAGCCTTAGACCCAGAAGCCATACCATGGACTGTGGCAGGTCCATAAACAAATTCGGATAAAGAGCTCCAGGAATACAGTCGTATTTAAGTTTTGCCAGGCGGTTGCAACGACCGGCATTGGAGAGTGAGGGTTATACTGAGCGGAATAACTTGGATACGAGTCAGATGGTCTTACCATACCTTCCTGCATAGACTTCTTGTTTCTATTCCAACCACGGTCTGCGTGAGAGTAGCCACGAAGTGACATCAAGTCCTTTATAGCATATATTGAAAATACCACCGCGATAAGGACCTTTATTGCATAGTGACATCGACAGGGGTGGGCTGGGAGACGACTGCTTTGCGTTCAAGGCCACTTCGACCAAGGAATCCTTCTGGGACCATACCCGTCTGGTCTCATGGAAACGCGCAAAGTGCAGCGCAACTTGAAGGAACTTCAGTAGGCACCGGAAATGTCATGGTTTAAACACCGTAAGGGCGGATTATCGTTGTGTCAGGTTGTCATCTGTTGTGGCAGCTGCCATCTCACATCCGGCGTCCTTTATCCTTTGCCGAGGGCTTTGTCGGAGAGAAAATCATCGCGAATTGGATCGCTTTCGCTGCCGACAGCAACCTCCTCCGGAATTCGAACAAAATGGAAGGGAGAGGAATAGATGGATTGAACTATTTATGACACATATAATTTTTGTATGTATTTCATACAATGTTGCCTTCGAGGGCATTTTGGGGAACGATTGAAACCAAAAGTGAAATGGCAACAACAAATACGAAGGTAATTGAGCTAATAAAGGCTTAAATGTTTAAGAAAGGGTTATACACGCAATACAATGTGAACGGTGAGCAGAAGTACGAATGAGAAACGATGAACTGATACCCCGGAAGCAAATAAATGGGAGGATCAGTCAACAGTCCGACAGGTCAAAGCTTTCGGCAAATGCGAAAGTCAGAAAAGTCGCTGCTTTTGAGTATGAAACTGCATCAATGAAGTAAAAGAAAACAAGTCCGGAAACGGGTTACAGAGGGGATAATGTGCGTTGTGATAAGAAACGGTGATGATGAAGGGATTAGGATACGGGGAAATAATGGTAAAGGAGTTGCAAGCACTCATATCCTACATTCGATCTTTTTGTTTCTTGGAATAAAATAAATATATAGATATGCATTTCTGAACAGAGACGGAAAACGTCAGGCAGGCTGGAATGGCATGAGAGGAGATGGACGTACAATATACTTTTGGGAGTTCCACTTAATGTACAATTATGGTTTGGTGGAAGCTTAGGAGAAGCAGGGCATCTTCCACACGAATGTTCGCATATTGTTTTGCTGCTTGCTCCAGGTCGCTGAGGGGACGTGTAACATGTTTTGGCGGTTCAACTTGTGGATATGCCCGAGGAACAGGCTCTGGCGGGGGAGACTGTGGGGAGGGAGATGGTTCGGGGGATGGAGTGACGGCCTCTTGGTCTTCGTCGTCGCTTCCCATATCCGAGTGATTACTTTGGTCATAATCGAGATCCATAGGTTCGTCGTTGTCCATTATTGAGGAAGAAGAGGAACCTAGGGAGGGTGTTCCAGACCTCGATACAGAGGCTGAGTAGATATCTCCCGCTGTAAAGGCATCGTCGTCGTCGTCGCCGCTACCAGATTTCTTTGCACGCTTACGAGCTGTTTGACGTAGATTACGGAACCAATTAGTGACTTTGCCGACCTCCCTGAAAAAAAAAGAGGAAAAAATCAAGAGGGATCAGTAGTGAGACAAGGGGGTATAAGAGTGATACATACATTCCGATTTTAAAAGCCAATACTGACCGTTCCTCGATAGTTGGAGTTGATGTCTTCATGAACAACTCTTTGAGAGCCTCTAGCTGATATGGTTCAGGGCGTGAGCGTCGTGGGCGCGCGAAATTAGCAGAAAGACTGCCATATGGAGCACCACTATGACGGGAAGATGATCTCCGCGGGGATCGATCCTCAACGAAGGGAGAGACGCTCCTCTGAGGGTGTTGAGGAAGAGTAGTCTGAAGCATTGGTAGTTCAGAAAGAGACTGTTTAGGGGAGATAATGGGAGGAGGAGGAGGAAGACTGGGATTC
>NHTK01005905.1:0-25711 GCA_002938355.1 Panaeolus cyanescens | reverse complement strand
TTCGAGTGTGTACCAACTCTCGAAAAGAGTGGAAAAACTCTCTTCAAGTGTGTACCAACTCTCGAAAAGAGTGGAAAAGTATGTACAAACTCTCGAAAAGGGTGTACAAACTCTCGAAAACTCTCGAAAAGGATGTACAAACTCTCTTCGAACTCTCGAAAAGTGTGTGCAAACTCTCTTTGAACTCTCAAAAAGCGTGTACAAACTCTCTTTGAGTGTGTGTAATCTCTCGAAAACAGTGTACAAACTCTGATCAAATGTGTACAAACTAAAATTAATGTGTATCAACTCTTAAAAAATGTGAAAAAATTGGAATTTATGCGTACCAAGAGAGTTGACACACACTCGAAAAGAGTTTGTGCACACAAGTGAATTGTATTGTAGGTGTGTGTCATCTCTCGGACAGAGATGACACACACTTTGGGTAAACATTTTTTTTCAAGATCGAAGATAATTACATTAACTTACATATTTTAGGCGCTGAAAGAGAGTTTGCGTCGAAAAATAATAAAATGGCAATCGGCGCACCATATATATTAGCGCTCATCAAAGATGTCGATTGTTGTCTCTTGTCCTCAAAGTTAACCGGCTTCAAATCCAAAGTTGTAATCACATAACATTGTTACATAGGCAAATGCAGCACCAGAAACTAATCAAAAGAACAGCAATATCTTCCAACTCGTAACGATGAATGGTGCTACTTGTACCGCGACAATCCATGGGCCATAAGGAGAAGCGATATTTAGAGGCCAAGGTTGATGGGGCTGCATCCGAGAGCGATGAGACCGTTCTGAAGACGATGAAAATTAGGGCTTGCTAGCTCTGAGCGCTTGTAGACAAAGCACTTACGAAGCTGTTGTTGGTGCAGCAGACAGGTTGAGCCGAGCTGGTGTGATAGACCGCGGTTAGAATCCATATGCATGTCACCAGAACATTGAATTTTATTACCAAGAGTTTCCACCGATTCCAAGGACGGAGATGGGGCTGCAAGACACTGAAAATCTTTCAGAAAAGCGTACTAGGATATATGAACTAGAGCTACTTACATCCAATCAGGCCTCCGATGGCAGGGAGGGAGAGCCCAAGGAGACCGCCCAATTGAGCGAGGGTGGTCAAAGAGGACTAAAATCAAAAGGTCAATAATCTGGCAGAGGCGTTGGCTGTACGAAGCATAACATACGGTCATGGTGGAGTTGCAGCAGCTGATCTCGCCGGTGTTGCAGTCACCATCACGGGGGATGGCAGTGGCGGCAGCAAGAATTGGGAGAGCGAGAACGGCAACAGAGGTGGCACGAGAGAACATATTGAGCTAGTAAGTTGAACTGGGTAATTCGACTGAGGAAATCTTTCTTTCTCGTTGGTGCTTTTATACCTTTGTTGACCCCCCCTCCCCACATGGTGCTTGTGCAATGTGGCTTCAGCGTCCATCAAGCCACAATTTGGAATGAGCTATTGATAGATTTTTACAACGCATTGCCGTTCACACCCTGCAAGAACCAACGGTTCTCTGCAACAGTAAGACATCAAACTCCGAGAGGCGGTTCACTCAAACACCGATGACAGTTGTATCAGAGTTGAATGATTCGCCACCATGAATAGAACACCTGTTACTTTCCTTCTCGTGTAAATGCACATAAGCTTAAATCAGGTACCAGTCGTCTATAAGTTCCATTCAATTTTTGTTCTGCCCCACCGCATTCCCGACGGGCTTGAGAGCCTCTATGCCATCTGTAACTCCTTTATGTCATCGAAGGCCATGTTATGAATGAACATCGAATATCGAATGCTCAGATCGAAGCTCGGTTATGCCCGTAGGCTGCTTCAAACACGGGAATGGTCATTTGTCTCTCGTTTAATCACGCCCTGTTCAATTCTGCCGACTTTTAATGATGGTTTACTTCGCAAAACTGTCATTTGAATTCACTGGGGTTCTTTGTTTCGCAAAAGTAGTAGGCAGAAGATAGATTGTATTGAAATATCTTGATAAACAATAACACTACCAAGCCGTTGTGAGAAAGAAAACAGGTCAAAGATCTACATAATATCCGAAGATGTGTGATGTTGAGGCACTTAGAGGTTGAGGTTGATGGGGGAGCAGCCAAGAGCAATAAGACCACCCTATCAGGCATGAAAGATCAGTTTCACTAACATAGGAGGAATAAGAGCTTTGAAACATCCTTACAAAGGAGTTGTTAGAGCAGCAGACGGGTTGGGCAGAGCAGGAGTTTCCGCCAGCACCGAGGACAGAGATAGGAGAGCACGACACTAAAATTGAACTCAAGTCAACATCACAAAAGAACAGAATTGGTAGGATAAATTGTCACGTACGGCCGATGAGACCACCAATGTCGGGGAGAGAAAGACCGAGCAAGCTGCTCAAGGTCGCGAGCGAAGTGATGGAAGACTTCATCGAGTAGAAAATTAGCGTTGTCTTCTAGGAAGAAGTCACGAATAATGTACCTGCATAGTGGAGTTGCAGCAGCTGATATCGCCGGTGTTGCAATCACCATCTCGGGGGATGACAGTGGCGGCAGCAAAGATGGGAAGAGCGAGGACAGCGACAGCAGAGGCACGAGCGAACATCTTGAGTTATTGAGCTTGGTAGGTTGAATTGGTTAATTCGACTGAAGAATGTACACCGTTGTTGGGAGGCTTTTATAGCTCTCCAGAAGGTCGCTGATTCCATGGATTTTGTCCTACAATGCTGATAGCTAATTTTGTTTCGTGTGCTCAGGAAACGATGGGCCAGTATGCACCCTCGCCTAAGACATTGAATGAATTGTTGACGATTCTGGAAAACATAGTATAATTCAGCATTATTTTTAGACATAGTAGACAAGCTGTATGCGACCCACCTTTCAACTTGAATGCTTTAACAGGCTATCGTGCCAGCAATAAAATAACGACCTTATGGTTTCATGCCTCCGATTTGTTTGAGAATGTGCAGACAAAAACGTGATGAGGTTGGGGTATCTGGGGAGATTCAGTGAAAGGACTCGTCCCAGCTCTGTTGCGAACTTCGATGGATATCCACATTTTTCACCGATTGTCCAACTATGTTTATCTGCTCTTGTCAAATTTCCGGATTATGGAACGGAATATGAGCATGCGCGACGCATTGACATGAGCAAAACTAAACAAAAATAATGATGCATTTTCCGCATTGCAGGCGTACGAATTCTGTCTGTACGTAAAATCCGCAGACATTACAATCACCCGACGCCAAAGTGGTTTCCTGTCCGAGGGCATACATTCAACGAGACTCTTGTGTTCGCCGATGTGTGAAAAACAAAAAGGAGTAAGAGAATCGTTTACATTGATTTCGGACCTATAGATGGCGCAGGCGCAATCGAAACGCATTTTTGGATGCTCGCGAAGTGGGATCCAGATATTGGGAATAGAATCCTGCAACAAATTCTTCGGCTTTAAACCCGAACTGATTGTACAAAAGCTGTTGGAATGTAAGAATGTAAGGCATTGTATGTCAACGTTTTATTGGCTTACCATTGCAGAATTATTCACAGATACGTGAAGTGTTATATCCTTGTCCGGATTCATTGAGATCAGATGAAATAGCATCGTTCTAAAAAGGGTTCAGCAGCATCCCGTGACCAGTTAAAAATCAGGTACCTAGCTATCTGCGACTTATCCCAACCAGCTCTCACTGCCAGGAAAGTGATGTATGTTTCCAGTGGAGAACTTAGGATGGCAACGCCAACTACAACCTTTTTGTACATTGCGATCACAGTTGCCTTCTCGGGCCAATAATCCAGAGAGTCGGAAACTAGAGTGCCAATGTTAAGCAAGTGACAAAAGCAACGCAGAATCAGGAACTTACTGTCTATACCAGCCCAAAAGCATCGCTCTAAGAGATCATTGACTTGAGGAACCAGCCCTGCACTTAGTGTAACATAACTAATAGGGCCAAGCTGTTCGATCGGCTGGTCACGATCCGGACTGAAGAGGATGAGTGCTTGTGGATGGGATAGTATTGACTGACGCACTGTGCTAGGGAGTAATGCTCCCTGATGTCGGATAGCAAATTCATCCACGGAGTTTTTGTCTGCCAATCTACTGCAAGGAGATTTTGTTCGATTGCTTCACCACTACCGTGGATGCGTGAAAGGAAGGAATTATCAAATTTCGTCGTCGTGATGGAGTAAAGTGCATCCAACACTTCGGGATGTGGTAAAGCATCTGCAGATACGTTCAATGGTGAAAGTTGGCCCAGGGGAGATACGGCCTTCTCCCCGTCCAAATTAGAGATCCATTTTCCCTGCTAAGCTTGAGCATTGTTTCTCCACTGCATTAGATGATCAGAGCCCACCCTTTCCAATTTCAACTTCCGCAGAATGAGTGATTCCTTTGTTGAAAGATGTTCGACACCTTTTTCTGCAAGTTCTTCAATAAGGCCCTCACGTTCTCCAGCGCGAAGTGGTCGCAGAACTTGTCCCTATCCCATTTTGTGTGAATACCAAGAATTATTGACACCAGAATCAATGAGGCAGGCTCACATGTGCATCAGGTTCAGCAAGTTTGAGTTCAAGGTTTTCCCTTTCTTCAAGAAGCTCAGGTAGAATAGGTCCGATTAGATCCTCGAACGAGTGTTCTTCTACATCATCTTCTATGCGAAGGCCCTTGAGCAGGGGTTGTAGGGAGAAGGAATGAAGAACAGGTTTCTCTGACTGCTCCTTTTCATAATTTCGTTGCTTTCTCCTCTTTTTCTGAGGTCGCGAGTTCTGTATGGGCTATGTCAATCCTCTTTGTCAAATCGCGTTTGGCTGCCAATGTATGCCCCACCCCAGAGTAATCATAAGTCGGATCCTCGTCCTCAGATAGATCGCGAAGAAAGTTGGACATTATGACTTGAAAATGAGGTTATAGTTATTCGAACAACTGAAGACAACCATTCCAGGGCGTAAAGACTCGACCTTTGATGCTCGTCCTCGTCGGACTCGTAGTTACCAGTGAAGAGCAAGTGACGGTAAAAAGTCGTGAAGGTTAGAGTCTTTGTTTGCCAAGAGGCCTTGGAACAATATCAAACCTTAGACTGGGACTCAGTCACCTTCCTACATACTCACCAGGAACTCGTTCATATGTTCGCAACGAGATCAAATAAAACTCAACGTTCTTTACCTCTGTTGCCCAATTTTTGGGAGTGAAACTAACTTATATGTTTACAACAATAGGTACAATGTAAAGCAAGGCGAAACTCATGATGAGCTTTCCATATGTAGCTGCTCATGAACCAAAATTATCGGCCGCGACTCAACAGAATCTTCCCAACTCCAGGGTCACAACGGTCTTCGTTATCCGATAGCGCACCTCGAGTAATAGTTTGGGGCAGTCAGGTATGATTTATGAATGAATTGAGATAACGTTCGTCCCAAAATTTTCTCTTTCACCCACCATTGACCAGTCCTACCAACTATCATGGTGCAAGTAAGGCCCTTAGATTTTGTGCTCTGATAATGTGCTAGAATGTTGATTTTATATCTAGGAAGGCATTCCAGCATCAATCAACGGCTCTGGCTCAGCCAAGGTAATATCTTGAGGCTTAGACTTACTTCAAAGTTCTCAATCTTTGTCCCCAGCAAACGGTGACCGTGCTTCCTGACTCTTACTATGACGATCTACTTTCAGAAGAAGCGAAACTGCGCAGGCCCAGTCCAAGTCTGTCGTTTCTCCCACTACTCATTATTCACCTCATTAAAGATTTTTACAGTCCATAGCCTTATACCTCTTCAAAACACCCCAGGGATTGTATCTCTGCTCGCAGGTTCCCCCAATCCCGACGCATTTCCTTTCAGGTCTCTCAGCGTCAACCCAATTGCACCCGATGGGTCTGATCAGGCTACGCTGACAATTGAAGGGAGCGAGTTAAAAGCAGCATTGCAATACGGAGAAACCCCTGGGTATCGGCCCCTTCTGGACTGGATTACTGGATTACAAGAGTTCAGTCACGGCCGTAAGCGCGACGATAATGTCTGGAGAGTCAGCATGGGCAGTGGATCCCAAGATGTGATCTTTAAGGTAAGGTTCTCCACGACACTGCCATCCGCAAAAAATGAAAAGCCTTCAGACTGCAATGACCATCTTGAATCGAGGAGACTCCATTTTGATTGAATCGCCGGTTTATGCGTGAGTATTTCTCGTATGATACGATACATCTTCATTTCGTTCTGAATTCGCTTTATCGACCCTAGCGGTATCTTGCCTATATTCAACAGTCTCATGTCCGAAAAGATTGGTAAGAGGAGCTTGTTTCGATCACAGCCCTTCGTTGACTTTCGACCCAGAGGTAGAAACCGATGCACATGGAATATGCTCGGCGTCTTTGAGGAACATCTTAGAGAATTGGCCAGCTGGGAAGCCCAAGCCTAAGGCACTTTATACGGTTCCGGTACGTAGTAAACTTCAGCACTGTTAAACAGTTGGTGAGCAGCGTTCTCTTAGTATGGCTGCAACCCCACTGGCATGACAGCTACCCTCGAACGTCGTCTCGAAGTTCTGCAATTAGCCAAAGAGCACAAGTTTATGATATTGGAAGGCGAGTGCCGTAAACGATGTGAAGGCGCGTATATATTCAGACCGAATTATTTCAGATGACCCCTATTACTACCTCTATTATGGGAAGGCAGCAAGACCCCCATCCTACTTCTCCCTCGAAGAACAGACTGGGGAGGTTGGTCGTGTTTTGCGCTTCGACAGCTTTTCAAAGATCCTGTCTGGCGGTATGCGTATCGGCTGCATATCAGGTCCGACTAGGTTTCTCAATGTACTTGATCAATTTGTGAGTCGATTCTCGAATAGCTGTTGTTGATGCTTTTTCACTATATTATAAGTCTGAATTCGCCAGCATTCAAGTCCCACAATTGACACAAGTCATTGTCTTTAAACTTCTCGATTCATGGGGTTATAAAGCGTTTATAGAGCACACGAATCGCGCCGCAGCCTTGTATCGCGATCGACGCGATATGTTTGAAGAAGCCATGCGAGAACACCTCACTGGGCTCGCAGAATGGACACCTCCAGAAGCCGGCATGTTCCTTTGGTTCGTCTTCTACTCCTTTTGCGTGACATTGCTTATTAACCCGTTAATCGAAGGTTCAAAATTATTCTTAACCCAAAATCTCCTTCCGAAGCAGATTCTGAAAAGGCTATACGAACGATCGCATTCAAGAAGGGTGTTTTGGCACTGCCTGGGACCATCTTCCTTCCGAATGGGGGGAAGACCCCCTATGCTCGTGCGTCCTTTAGCCTTTTGAGTAAGGAGCAGATGCATGTGGCGTTGTCGAGGTTAAGGGAGGCAATCCTTGAGGCAAGGGAATCGCTACAGTAGGACAACCTTCTGCGTGAAGCTTCGAACAATTTCAAACCTGGTTTTATCTCACTTCTTATCATCAGTGTAGGATAAAGTAAACTCATCAAAACAGTGCATCATTCAAAATTACAGATAACATTGCCAATTTCAACTGCCCGTATATCGAAGCAAATAGCCCGCAAAATTAGAGGTTGATTGCGTTGCATCCGAGAGAGACGAGGCCGTGCTGGTTATAAAATCATGATCAGCGTCTGGTTTCTCGTGTCAGAAGACGGAAACCCTTACGAAGTCGTTGTTCGTGCAACAAACTGGTTGAGCAGAGCTGTGCAGTACATGGGGAGTTGTTAACAAATTTGAGCCATTGAAGTATCGACAATAGTTCATACCAAGAGTTTCCACCAAGACCGAGGACGGTGATGGGGCTGCAAGCAACTGAAGGGATTTTCAATGATCTGATAGGTATTATGAGTAAGAAGCAAATACTTACCTCCAATCATGCCGCTGATGGAAGGGAGGGAGATGCCCAACAAGCTGCTCAAAGAGGCCAAAGTGGTGGCCGTGTTCTAGGTCATCAGTGAGCAAGGTACTTTTCCGGTTCATCCATGAAAAGACCTACAGTGAAGGTGTTGTTGCAGCACTGAATTTCCCCAGTGTTACAGTTACCCTGACGAGCATCGATCTCGACGGTAGTGGCGGCGGCAAGGATGGGCAAAGCCAAAACAGCGACGGAGGCGGCGTTCTTGAACATTTCTGAATGTAAGTACTAGTTGAACTTGAGGATTCGACTGAGGAATGACTGAAAAATCAACGCCCTTCTTATAGCTTTTTAGTAGATAAGTAACCCTTTCTGTTCACTTTGTTTCTTATCGCCCGACCATCGAACTAATGGCGGAAACTCATTGCCTCTGTCACGGTGGTGAGGTATGCTGAAAAGTCCGCAGCCACATTGTCCCCTGGGGATCCACCACTACGTCCGTACTCGGAGTGAATGGAATTGTATTGGAAAAGTATTTCATTTGAGGAGAATGTAATATGTATCCACATCGCCGAGTTATTTTTCGTGACAATGTGAAGCTGCCGGTCTGTTGGGCGCCAGGCACGATATGATCATCTGATGGAAAAGGAAATAATGACGATCGCAGACCCACTAATGTTTCCTTGGTTTCGTGCCAAGTAAGTCCGAGACAGTTGTTCATCCACTTGCTTGCTCCCGACGTTCACACAATATCATATACAATTGTTATGTAGTGCTCTGTTATACTGTGCGACAGCCGTTGTGTCATTTTGATTGACGTACGTCTACGAATACAAAGGATGGAATCCAAGCAGGAAAGCCAATTAGGGGTTGAAACGTTGAAGCTTTGAACGCCGAGCCTACGACGGCCTACGTCGATGACCTGCGCAACCGAGGCAAAGTATGTTGTCCCTAAACAAAAATATAAGGTTCAGCATGACTGGAAATAAAGCCACGTCATTTGTCATCCACATAAGCGTTAGTGCTAACGGACCCTAGCTCGAGATTGCCAAGGATTTCAAGCGGGGACTGACTCACTGACGGGGACAATGTTGTAGACAACATTTACACATTCTCAGATCCCTGCTAGAACTCGCGAAATAAACTCTTCATCGATGGTCAATCGAACATTTGATTGCAGTTAGCGTTGGAGGGAGGGGAATAGAGTCAGAAACATTTTTCTGAACATATGGCCATGACCTTCGAAGCGTATTTGTGGTGAGATGTCAAGGTTTGTACACGTTTAAATTCGTTTCTCAATTTAAGCTGACAATTTCACGCATCGGGCATTGTGAGATATTATCATGCAACCATTGAATTGCTTCGTAGAAAGATGTCTAAATGAACACGGGAACTCTATCTACGACGCTAGGGATCAGGTTCTAACAGCATTCAATCTTGGCATGATTGAACACCATCTTCCGAGGTTTCTTAAAGGTTGAGGTTGATGGGGCTGCAGCCGAGGGAAATGAGGCCACCCTATTATTTGCATGGTTAACATTTTCGGTCTCGAATGGTCGGTTTGAGGGTACTTACGAAGGAGTTGTCGGTGCAGCAGACAGGTTGAGCAGAGCAAGAGTTTCCACCGAGACCGAGGACGGAAATGGGGCTGCAAGACACTGTAAATGATACCATCAGAAGTGTTCTAATTACACAGCATTAGACGGGCTCCTTACAGCCAATGAGACCACCAATGGCGGGGAGGGAAAGGCCAAGGAGGCCACCCAATTGAGAGAGGGTGGTCAAGGAGGACTAACGTTCAAATAGTCAGATAAATCGATGCATTATGGGTCAAAGCAGAACGTACGGTCATGGTCGAGTTGCAGCAGTTGATTTGACCGGTGTTGCAGTTACCATCACGAGGAATGGCAGTGGCGGCAGCAAAGATTGGGAGAGCGAGGACGGCGAATGAAGCAGCGCGAGAGAACATCTTGTTATGCAGTAGTAGTTGAATGTTAGAATTCTTTACTGAGGATTGTAGGCCCAATTCTACTGCTTTTATACCATACGAGCTAACCCCAATCTGAATAATATCCAATTAGTTGCAAACCAATGTCAGAATTCTAAAAATAAATCCAGAGTAGTCCGATGCATGTTTTCGGAGTTCCCACAAAATGTTCATGTAAATGCCACTCTGGCGGCGCTTCGTGAGCAATCATGCATTAAACGTTGGCAAATATAGATCTCGGAGTTCGAGGAGGCCCACTCATTGGCTTGAACCGTATGTTTACGTCGAAAACAATACCCGCGCATACCCACGTCACGCCACAGAATAGCCATTGGTCAAGGTAGAATGGAGGCCAACAGCCCGTGGTTGACTTATCACCATTGGTTGAAGCCTCATGTTCTCCTTCAGTATGATTATATGTTCAAAAGATTGAATAAAAATTTTGACGATGCATTGGGCAACATATGACAATCAGGATGTCAAGTACTAAGTTATCGGATATCTATGCATGACCTCAGCTTTCCACTCATTATGCAGGCGTGTTGGATGCTGATAGATAACATTGTTATTCAATTTATTGGACAATGTTTGATTTCTTGCGTTTCCGAAGATTCGCCGTGATTTTTGATGCCATATATATTAGGCAGTTGTTGCGCGCTTGATGCGCCCCACTTAGCTCCAAGGGCGCTAAAGAAAAATTACGTCGAACAGCAGTCAAACATGCACAAAAAAGAACGGTTATGTAAAAAAAATTCAAATTCAACGACATGGTGTTACAAATAATGCACAGTGGTATAAGTACTAGTTCCCAAACCTCCTCGCGATCGTAAGGAGCCTATGAACGAGAGCAGCAAGGAATGATATATATACTAGTACTCCAGAGTCGAATCTCTTGAAGCTTAGAGGTTAATGGCGTTGCAGCCAAGGGAAATGATGCCTCCCTTTAAGGACTCGGTTAGTCGATACACTCCTCTAATAAGAAAGCTAAAGTGTGCTTACAAAAGTGTTGTTGGTGCAGCAGACGGGTTGAGCAGAGCTGGAACCTGTGAGCTGTTGTCATGTCTCCCGATAGGCTTCTGCGACTTACCAAGAGTTGCCACCAAGACCGCCAACAGTAATTGCGCTGCAGGACACTATAAGAAACAGTAAGCAGGTATTTTCAGGAGTTCAGTATTTATTAGCACTGACATCCGATCAATCCTGAAATAGCGGGGAGGTTAAGTCCAAGGAGACCGCCGAGAGTGGCCAAGGTGGTCAAAGAAGACTATGGCACAGTTGAGTATAGGTCATAGACACACCATAACACAAGACCACTCACCTCCATAGTGGAGTTGCAGCATTTAATCTCGCCAGTGTTACAGTTTCCATTTTGGCGGGGAAGGACAGTGGCAGCAGCAAGAATTGGGAGAGCGACAACGGTGAAAGAGATAGCACGAGAGAACATCTTGTAAAGCTTTTTAGTTGAATATGTGATTCGACTGTCGACTCTAGATATATTTTTCCTCCTTTTATACGTTGGACGCACGGACTTGCTAAAACGACCGACTGCAGTGTCCTAACTCCCTTTCTGCCAAGGAATAATTTGAAAGACAAAATGAGTAGTATATCCACATAGTGATATCCAATCGCTGCCTCAGAACGGACTTCGTGCGTCATGGTGATCCACATTCCAGTCCGGACGAACTTGAACAAGGTGCGTGGTACGCAGAGTAATCAGTCACTAGTCACCGAGGACGATTCCATATATTTCCGCGTAAGTTTTCTGGAAAATCATTTCACACCATATGCTCCTCACAAAAGCAAAATAATTGGCAGAACGGTACAGCTTAACGATTAATACAAAACTTCGCTTAGATCTACATGTTTCTCGGGTTCCCAAGAACCGGTGTTCTCTATAACAAAGCGTAATATCTAAGCAATTCCTGATAGGTGGTAGCATACGTTGACCCAATCAAAGGTTGAGGTTGATGGGGGAGCATCCAAGGGAAATAATTCCTCCCTGATGCATCCATGAGCACACGCACAAATGGGCAAATTATTCAACAAGGACTTACGAAGCTGTTGTTAGAGCAGCAGACTGGCTGGGCAGAGCAAGAGTTTCCTCCAGCGCCCAAAACAGACAAGGGGCTGCAGGAAACTATTCGCGGACAGATTTAGTGACGTATCATAATAATGGTAGTCCACAAAAAAGACCTACGGCCGATGAGACCTCCGATGGCAGGTAAAGAAAGGCCGAGCAAGCCACTCAAGGTTGCCAAAGTAGTCAGGGAGGACTGTTTACAAGTACAATCTCATCAAAAATTGTCCACGTAAGTACAAAGGGAAGATCAGCCTTACGGTCATGGTCGAGTTGCAGCAGTTGATTTGGCCTGTGTTGCAATCTCCATCACGGGGAATGGCGGTGGCGGCGGCAAGGATGGGCAATGCGAAGACGGAGAATGCAGCAGCACGAGAGAACATATTGAATCGAATGTAAGAACGGTAGATTCTGAACGATATGACTTCTTTGTCCTGCGTTTTTATACCTTTGACACTGTATGACTTCCAAGTTCCATCGGCTTTAACTGAGCCTCTTTCGAGCCTATGGTTTATTTTTGTCTCTAGAACACATCTTTTGCTCCATGGCTTGTACTACCTTTGGGCTACGACGTCGAACGTGCTCTGACTTCTTGATTGAAATTGACCCAATGTGCGATTGATTATTTGAACAACTCCGTATTAATTGATTTGAAAACTGGGCAATTAACAAGTTGAACATATCTTTGAATTCAAAGTATACGGTTGTAAACGCAACAACGGTGGGATAGAGTGTCACAGTTAAGGTACCGGACAAATGTGGATGCAAGTATTTCGAAGAATTCTCAGGTCCGCTGTCAAGGGAAACGGAAGAGGCGGATACAATTTGGTACCATACTTTCAGATACACATATATCAAATTACCATGGATGAAACTATAACTAAATTTTAAAATACGGCGCCAAAAAAATTGGAACTTTGAGCGTCTAGTCCAAGAGGAGTTGGGGAATTGTCCGACCCGTGTGCGAAATTTCACCTATCCAAATTTAGCAGCTTGATAGCCGTTTTCGGATTTCCTGCGGGTTATTCCCGTCATTGGTTCTGCTGCCTCCGACCATGCGTAATATGGAATGAGTTAGAGCGTTCTTTCTCCATGCCATTGCCTCATGAACAAGGTCACATTCAGTACACACGTTGTTTCGGATAAAAGAAACCAATTATAAGCAGCCGTATGCTAACATACCAACATGTGCACATATTGGTAATTTAATTCGGGACATGTACACACATCGGTAGCCAAAAACCATGTATACAAAGAGAGCCTCCCAGTGCTACCAATATCTGAGGTACGATGTCCCGTATCAGCATCGGATATAAGCTCCATGAACGTTAAGTTAACTCATACGTAGGAGACATCAGCATAGTGCAGCACACAGGATATCATGATGCGTAACAGCTAGAAGTGCTAGTCGATGTTTACAAGTGACTAAAGAGGTGGTATTTTGTAAGCGACATCATGAAAGACGCAGGTCTGGCAAATCTTGCCTCCAATAAGGCGCTCAGTGTATGGTGGAGGGGGGGTGACTACCGGGAAAACCCCAAAGAGCTAGTTGGTATAGGGAAGGTTGAAATGGTGGGTCGAGGGTGCCAGGGTTTAGGTGCCACGGTCCCAAACCATCGGTCATTGCTGAAGCTCATATGTACATTGATCATTGTGCCTACCATTTGAACATGTGAGCAGCATCATACTGCTGCAGTACCGCTTTGGGCAAGTAGCGCTTGCGAGGAGGGAATAGTAGAAAAATATCAATATGCGTCATACACTTCCAACGTTGTGTTTGATGTCAAGGTAGTTGGTGGTGCCTCAACCGTATTCAACATGTACAGATGCCCCAATTCCATGATTCTATTGTGGTGCTGTATTTCTGGCAGCATACCATGGCAGTTCATCGATATCAGGCCCCAAGGCCTCGCGATCGGGGGTGACGGGTCAGAGAACACGATACTCGTCTTTAAGTAATAGATATCCGCAATCGCATATGGCTCTGATTAGTCTATACTTTAAGTTAGATTAATTGCAGTGCAATGTCTCCAGGTATTTAAAAACAATCTTCAAATATAATGAAAAGCAAACAGAGCAGCTCGAACTAGTAGTACTCACCCCTGATATTGGAGGCCAGAGTCCCTTTAGGATCGGGTATGCACATCATTTTCTTTCGTACAATATGCTCCTAGGCCCGAGGGCATCTCACCCAATGCAAGAGCTGCAACGCTTTTGAGTTACCCGGAACGCCATGACAGGTGTCCTAGTTCATCCCTGGGCATTCGACATGCAAACCTTTAGACGGCAGCAATGATTTAGACTAAACGTTGGTTTGACATGCACAGAACCCAATAATTTCATTGATAAGTACCAAAACGACTATTTTAATTGGAACCAAGGAGCGCTCCAACCACTGACTTGAAAAACCCTTTCCCTTTCCCCTTTTTCTTTTTACCTTTGCTTCTCGGTGCATCATGTTCATGTTCGTGAGGATGATATTCTTTTTCTTCAGTACCGCCACTATCGGATGGCGATAGTACACCTTTAATTAATGACTTCCCTATGTTCAGTACTGGGTCCAAAAAGCTCAAGAAACCCAAACCACGGTTCTCGATGTCTTGTCTCTCATAGAGCTGAGGTTGTCGATAAAATAAATGTGGAATGTTTATATCAGATGAAGTCCCAGATTCCTAGAACGACGTCAAATAAGTCGTTATTATCACGAGCGCATTCTTATCGTTACGGCGACTTGGACCATACCTGTATATCCAAGGGTAATCCTTGAACCACTGCCGTGACAAGTACAACTGCGACTGTGAGTTGAGAAGCGGTAAAGAGCTTCATGATGATGGTAATCGTTGAAAAGTCGTTGGTGCGCTGTCTATGCATAAGATAGGAAACAGAATGGTTCATGCAGAAAAACGTACAATTTGAAGCGTGACAGTTTGCCTCAATCTCTCTGGAAATTTGCTAATACAAGTTGAATGTGGGTAGTGTGATCTGAGTCAAGGACCAGCCTCGTTCAGATATCTGAAAGAAAGTTGGTGCATGAGTTTGGTTGGCACTGTCAACGATGTTCTGAGCAATAGACGTACGTTCCGAGTAATGCACCTGGCACACCTAGAAAAGGGAAGGAAGGGTGTTTCATCACTTGGCCCTCCTTATATTCAAAATGAACAAATTATGATCAGGATTTCTGCTTTCGGTCCTTCCAGACCCCCGGTTGTTTGAGGATTGGTTCACCCTTCAACTGCCCGCAAGCAGCCGAAAGCCTTGCGCGCCGTTGGGCATGCCGGTTGCAACCCAGAACGCTCAGTTAGCCAAGCATAATATGAAAGTTTGCGCCGTTACCTTTCTTCCATGTCCTTCTGAGTGGGGGTTCACCTCTTATCCATACGAAGTACATAGACCACGAAAATAAACAGAATGAAAATCATACATACAAAAATCTGTGTCGGAAATCGGGAACAACCAGAAGTTGAAATAGCGCCAAGCATGGCGTTGGTGGGCACGAACACGATCAAGCACTTTGATGATTGATGATTGATTGATGCTCCACATCTGCATCACAGGGGCTCTCGCTGTACAGCAATTCAATTCTGTTGCACCAGCGCCCAACCTTGTCTGTTGCTGGGTCAATGATATTTCACAGTGTCGGAAACACTTACACGGAGAGCCCATTGTACCTACCTGAGAAAATGGACTGCTGGCAGTTAAAAGCGATAGGGTTTGATTAAGTAGTTCGAAAAATACGCCTCAATTTAAAGACTCGAGGCTCAGGTGTGTGGGGTTTGTGTTTCACCCCTGTAATTTTTTCCTTTATGCGAGCAATTGTATTTCCTATATTTTTTTAAAAAAAGAGTAAAGTCGAACCAGCACAACAACACCAGGATGGGCGGCGGCTGGTGAGCGCTGAAAAATGATGAGACGTTCAATTTCGACAGGTCTACTTACCGATGGCGAGTGTGTTGTACGTGTGTATGATTATTGTCAGAGCAAAGCGATAGCATGTATCGAGAAAGATTACTTCGGTGTTATACATACAATCATAGGTTAACCTTTGTCTGGGGGAGGTGGGATGTAGTAGTTGACTGCAGGCTTTTGTCTCCCACTCCGGCGAGGGGCCAATTCCGAGCTGTCAGCCTGGGGTGCGGGGCCTTCGGACTCCTGTGTCAGTCGCTGACGTTTGAAACCTCTTATTCTCGGGCGGTAGCCGGTATCTGCGTTTTTCCGAAAGTGAGTAGAGGATGACTTGAAATCAGCAAGGAATGCCACCTTCTCTAGTTTCCTTGCCCTCCTTCGTCGTTTCGTCTACAGGCCTCAAAATTGGTACCGCAAACAATTGCTCTATTTCCCTCCCGATCTTGTAGTCAAATGATTCGTCAACGTCGGCCTTTCTTTTCATGCGTTCGACGGCTAGCCAGATTTTGAGAAATGCTTTCTTCTCGTTATGAAGATAGATCCATACCACGAGTTGGTCTGTCGTCATACTGATTTGACGAGGGTCCGCGCTCATAAATCGCTTCCATACGTTTGATGACATTTTCAACTATCCTAAGGGGTACATTATTGCAACTGTTGCTGGGTAAGAGAACTATAACGTACTTGGGATTAGAGTACTCCTTGATACCAGAACAAACGACAACGTCAATAACAGCACGCCAATCAAGGGGTTCAATTCGATTTTGCATACTCGCAGGACGGGCGGGAGTGTGTGCACTAAGTAAAGATAAAACAGTGGCGAGATAATCGGCAATTGTGGTTGTCAAATAAGGAACAAAGAATGGGAGATCGGGGTCCTCTTCATCCAGTTCCATGTCGCGAGCTTGAATGTCCTCTTGTTCCCCTTCACACTCTTCATCCTCACATGGCACAGGAAATTGTAGTGGTGGACGCATTTTAAGAACCTGAGCGGCAATAACAGCAATTTCATCATCGAGCGTCCACTTTGGGGGCAAGACGTCATTTATCAGAAGGGGCCATCTAGTCCAGTGATCACGTCGACTTTTAGCTGGCATAGAACTCTCTCTTGACTTCCCTTTCCTCGAAGACCCATTGTCAGATTCGTCCGCAAAGTCATGGTTATTTGGATGACTGAGGTCGCTAGGCCCAGGTAAGGGACTTGAAGGAATATCGATGCCAGCCAGATCGTCCAAGCGAGCGAAAGAGGGTGCGTTTGTGAGGTGTTTGGTGACATCTAGGGCATCATTTGTACGAAGAGCACGTAGCAAAGAGGTATATTCAGACAACTCGGAATGCAAACTAGCAGCAACTCGGCGCTTCTTCATGGCTTCCAGCGTTCAACAAGGATGGATTTAAAACTGACAGGCCATCTAAAAAAGGAAGGGCTATGAAATCACAACCGTGTGAACGCTGATGTAAGAACTGTACAGTACCAACCCCACTCACATCGCACGCGTTGTGTTGGACAATCTCAAGCTCCTCCACCATCATAACCAAGTGTGTACATTTTTGTCGTAGACATTTTTCTCTCTCTGACGTGCTTTTTGCTTTGCAGAAATGAGAGAGAAGTGGAAGAAAAAGAGATCTCGCAGGCTTAGGCGCAAACGCAGAAAGATGAGGGCCCGTTCCAGTACGTCAACTCTTTTCATTTCATATCAGGGGCGCTCGCTAATACTGATATGATATCACAGAGTAAATGCCTCGTTGAGTGTCGATACGTGGCGCTTCATTTCAATTGCCGGCCTCCACAACTATTGGGCACCTGACACCGACCAGTTCAGTCGATATCGGTTCTTGTTTGGCATGCATTGCTTCGTTGTAACGCGTAAAGATCACTTCGTGCCTTCCGGTACTATTAATTCCTACCTTTGTTCAAGTTGGGTTTGGGATAACTTCGAGACATTGCCTACAAATGGTTACACATACACAAACCAAATGAAAAACGTTCACCAACGATTCCGTTCGAATGAGTTGAGAGGTCCTGAAGGCGGGCTGATGTATCATATCTGCGGTATTGGGAAGATGCACTGTATTTAAGGATTCACTCACTGTTCTTGTGTTTATCTGTGCCAGATTAAGCATCAATTATTTATTCTTGGTGATTCATCGAACACTGTATACTCACCCCTACGTTTCTCACGATTTTAGGCACGTCGAGTTCTGGTGAACTTTAGGGTCCTCCTCACTCATTCGGCATCGTCTTCTGTCCTAGGTTGCACACGAAATCCGAGTCGTGACTCTCGCCCTGCCTGCGCACCTTTCCATTCTGGTTGGAGTTCTTGGGATTGAATTCGAATAATCGTGTGACTGTTCAATTCTGGAAACTAATCCTCAGACATGTGTTCTTTAACCATGGAGAACACGACTTTTTACTCATCCTGGCTCACAGTACAATATGCCTAACCGCTATGGACATTTATACTCACCGGAATCTAATTAAAAGTGCCCAGAATTATCCCCACCTGCAGTTAGCGTGGAATGTCTCCCATTCTTACCATTGAGGGTCGTCGTGCCCTTGACGATCTCACTGTAAGTTGTTTCACGTTCACCAGTAAGAGTCGTGTGCTAATCATGCAATTCGTAATGGTGTTACAGCAACAGGCGGCAAAAAGGAACATTCCTGGATTTATATATGGAGCCTCTTCTGTGGAGGGAGAACTTTACTTCACGAGCGGTGGCCACAGGACTGTTCACGATCCGACAAGTGGAGAAGTTGATCCTGATACCATGCTATGGATTTGCAGCATGACGAAATTAGTAACGCATGTATGTACATCTGGGTTTTGGTGGCTGTTGCATTGATTTGAGAGCGCTTACAAATTGTATAGGTGGCCGCATTGCAACTTGTGGAGCGAGGGGTGTTGTCAGTTGATACCCCTGTGTCAGAGTATTTTTCAGAGTTCGAGGACCCGATTGTATTGGACGATTTTGCGTCCCATGCATCGACATTCACTCGCTCGCAGACGGTCATTCGGGTCGGGCATTTGATGACTTATACGAGTGGTCTCAAGTATTCAGAGAGAACGTTTAATGGGGTTGCGAGGATAGATGCACCGTACACCAACACTTATCGTGATGATGAGGACAATGTTCGCACTTTTTTTAAACTGGTCAAAGTGAGTCGACCTGCCACTTGTTTGGGTGCTTGCTCCAGATGGATGAACCACGTTGTCAACGTCAGGGACCATATCCTTCCCTTCCATTGAAGTTTGAACCTGGAACCGATTGTACGACACCGTTCCTCAAAGCATATTGTACTACATTTTTAACCAGCGTTTTCTAGTCGCCTATGGATGGAATTCGGACGTCCTGGGATTTATCATCGAAAAGGTTACAGGGCAAACCTTGGAGCAGTTCTTGTAACTATTTTGCTTTCTCTTTGTGATATCAGAGCTGATCGCATATGATGCAGTCAAGAAAATATATTCCAACCCTTGGATATGAAGGCGTCATTTTACCTGACCCCGGAACTTCGAGCAAACTACATGCATTTGTCGCGTCGGGCAGCAGCAGATCGTCAGCTCGAACCTTGGAAGGGCGAGATTTTGATCCTTGAACAGGACCCAGAGAAAGGTTTGATACGTTCAATTCATTGGAACATGTAATAATGACTCACCTGCGGTTTTTGTTGGATAGTTAAAAACTGTCGTCTGGGCGGAGTGGGACTGTACACATCTCCACGAGAGTACCTCAAGTTGTTGAGGCATATTCTTCAAATTTACAGTATGTTTCTTTCTCCAATCCGAGCCATCCAAGCCGCTCACCTAATAACACATTATTCTCAGAGGGATGCGCAGAACGCCCTATTTTGAAACATGAAACTGTGCAATCGATGTTTCGACCTTCGCTCAGTGAAAAAGGCGCCAAGTCTGTTGAGCTCTTTACGAATAGGCCACATTGTCAATGGAGCAATGCTTGTGCGCTTTGTACAGCTGATTGGGCTGAGGGTCGGAAGAGGGGTTCAGTATTCTGTGCGTTTTCTTTCCCTTTTTTGCCTATTGTGTTTTATATAACGACGTCGAATGTTATTTTAGGGTCTGGATGGGCGGGAACGTATTTCCATATCGACCCGGAAACGTCCATCGCAGCTGTGTTTGGAACGCAGGTTTATCCAACGCGCGATGTCGAAGTGTTGCAGACGGTTGCGCAGTTCGAACGGGTTTTGTATGACGGTTTGCAAAAATAATACAGGTTGAATGTAAACCACTCCCTGACTGATGATTCGATCTTTCCTTAAGCTTAATACAAGCTGTAAATTCTCATGGTTATCAAGAGTGGAGAATACAAGCTCAAGGTTATTCTTATAATCGAAACACATGTTTGACTGACTTCTATCTAATCTCACTTGACCTGTCGCTGAGAGAAAGGGCTTTTAAAGGGATGTGAACAGAGCTTTCAGAGTTGGGAAAACAAGTCGAGTCATCTGGACGTTTTTTACTCTCGTCATGGGGAAGTATGGGGGAGGACCGTGGTTTCGCGTGATAAGACTTGTGATAGTGGTGTTGTTTGGTGTGAATGTCTGAGATGCTTCGAATTCTGAGATTTATGTTGGGCTGTGTGTTCTTGAGGTTGTATCCCACCGATAACGTTGGTTACGAGGAAGACTAAGACTAGTGCTATGCCTGTGACATTGACGAAGGAGGGACGGAGGGCGCTTGATGAAGTTGCTGTATGTTTTTACTCATTCTTTGATGGCTCTGTTACGCGTTTTGATTGTCATACTAGGGCCTCGCAGCGGAGGGAACGATGCCACCTTTTGTATACGGGGCAACGTCAATCGACGAAGAGATTTATTTTACTAGTAACGGATTCAAAGTTTTCGATGACCCTACCAGCGGACGAGTTGGCCCTGATACAACATTTTGGGTGTGTAGTCAAACCAAGATGATTGGACATGTGAGCATATCAAGCTTTTGTGCTACACCCATAAAAGAACGGTACTAATCAGTGCCGCATACAAAACCCGCACCTGGTAGCTCGCTGCATTACAACTCATCGAGCGCGGTCACCTCAACTACAACACACCTGTATCAGAGTTTTTCCCAGCATTCAGAAATGCCATTGTGATCAATGATATAACCGATCGTTTGTCGGGGTTTAGACCTGCCAAAACGCAGGTGACGATCAAGCACCTGTTGAACTTTTCGAGCGGGTTGGCGTACCCGACCGAGTATTTCCCGAGAGAGGTGCAGGGGTTTCCGTTACCTGAGGCATATACGTTTGCGTATAGTACTGTTGAGGATGCGCATGAGAGGTTTTTTGGGTTTGTGAAGGTGCGTTGATGTCATTTTTGTTGGGTGTAGCTTTAGGCTGATGTGGGCTTGGTATCGCGTGTTACGTCAGGGCATTTTCCCGGAGATTCCTTTGGTGTTCGAGCCTGGGACGAGTTGTCAGTGTCATCTTTTATAGGCACCGGAAGGGATAGCTTAATTGTTGATATAGATGCGTACGGATGGGGTTCTGATATTCTAGGCTTCATTGTAGAGAAGATCAGCGGTCAGTCGTTGGAAGAATATTGGTAGGTTGTCGTGAAATATTTTGGAGATGGTTATTGATTCCGTATAGTCAGGAAAACATTTTCAAGCCGCTCGATATTAAGGCGACTTTTCGTATAAAAAATGAAAGCGAACTGGTTCAAATGAGCTATCGGCGCGCAGATGGGCAGCTTGAGCGCTTGACTGATCAGGTGCCGATCATTGAGCGCGTTAAGCCTGAAGGTGAGTTGATGGGTTTTATTATTTGAAATATGGGGTTGATAGGTGCTAGAGATGAAAATACACCTTGCTGGAGTGGGGGTTTATACCTCCCTTCGAGACTACTTGAAGCTCTTGCGGCATTTATTGCAAATTTATGGTACGTTTGACGGTTTAGGATCCCTGTAAGATGATAATTATTTGATTCAGCTGGAACGGCCATAAACCCTATTGCGAAACGAGAAGCGGTGTTATCGATGTTCGAACCTGCGCTGAGTCAAGAAGGAGCCTCGGCACTTGAGATGTTCCTCAACCATCCGCATTGTCAGTGGAGCAGCGCGTTGGGCGTTTGTTCTGCTGATTGGGCAGAAGGGAGGAAGAGAGGTTCTGCGTTTTGTGCGTTATTACTCTGAGTTATTTTTGCCATTATTTTTACATGCTTTTTCAGGGCTTGGGTGGGCGAACACGCATTATCATATGGATCCGAAGACAGGCATTGCGGCTGTGTATGGGACGCAGATCAACCCGTTTATGGATCCGGAAGTGACGAATACATTTGCTCGTTTTGAAAGAGCACTTTATGATGGATTAGCATAAGAGTAGAAACATGAAATTTAAACATGTGTGTGAATGAAAGATATCGGAGGCCGGAAAGAGAAGTGACAGGTAGTGACGTTACTAAAAGTGTGACGGTTGATTGTTGATAGTTGTTTTGTAAGAATCTGGTTGTTGTTACACTCATTTCACTTGGGAGGTGCTGTTTTCGCCATTACGACAGTTTCTGCATATTTCTGGTTTAATTTTGTGGAATAATTTTGGTTTCTGGTTTGAAAAATCAAGGGAGAGAGGTGAGTTTTCTGTTAAATAAAATAAAATTTAGTGAAAAGTAGAAGATATTTATTTTTTTTGTTACAAAAGAGAGATTCTGTTGTTGCCCCTCTTTAGTTTCCCGTCCGTCCGCTAATCTCTGCTATTTCCCGTCCCGTCCCTTTATCCCGTCCTCCCCTTCCCTTTCCCTTTTCCCCTGTCTGTCCCTCTCTCCAGTCCTTTTGCTGACAAATCTCTATCTTCGCTGCAGTTGACTCTGCTCACACGTGTCACCCTGTTCTCAACGCGTTCCGGTCTAAATTCCTCAAAGGTCTTTTAATATTATTCCTATTATCCTATATTCCCCAGTATTAATCCTATTTCCCCAGTTTTTGTCCAGGAATATCCATTATCAGTCCCTTTTACACACTTACGACCGCGATTCTTCTGTCTTTCCCTCGTATGTTTGTCCTATTTCTTCCTATCTTTCTGCTAATTCATCTCATATATTGTGCAGATTCTACCAAATTCATTAAAGCAGCCTGTTTTTGCTGTATTTTCATACTCAAAATTCCTCCCTTTTTCGTCCCCTCTGACCCAACCCAAACAACTGCCAATAAACAACTAACACTCGCGGCAGGCGCGCACAACTCATCTCTGTTCATCCTACTACAACTTTATACCCTTCATCGTATTGCCTTTACTTTGACGCTCTAACACTAAAGAGCCAATTTACAACATCATTTTCGACATTCCACCACCGTTTTAAATAATCAGCATGAACCCCAACTCATTTAACCAACATCATCAAGGTTCACATCCAGGTTCATCCTCACAGCAAGGAGGTCACGGTGGTCAAGGTCCAGGTCCAGGAGGTGGTGGCGTTCCAGGGGGTCAAGGAATGTCGCCCGCTATGATGAACGCGTTTCAAAAGCAGCAGCAACAAATGGGTGTCAACCCAGCACAGTTGATGGGTATGGGTGGTATGCCTAATATGGGCGGAATGTCATCCGGTATGGGTGGTTTGGGAGCCATGTCGAACGGTATGGGCGGAATGGGAAGTGGATTGTCCAATATGTCTGGTATGGGTGGCGGTATGGGAGGTATGGGAGGCATGAGCATGTCCAACGTTGGAGGGATGAACAACATGGGAATAAGCCTCTCAAACATGGGCATGGGCAGCATCAACCCCTCTCAACTCATGTCCTCGTCCTCGTCTTCGTCAATACAGGGAGATCACCACAATCATCCAGGTCTGCAGCCCCAACACAGTGGTGGCAGTATGGGTGGTGGCGGTGGCATCAACCCAGCAGCATTGAGCGGCTCAGGTCCTTCGGGAGGGGGAGGCTCAATCCAGAGAGGTGGAGGAGACTCTGGGATGATACAGTCGTTTTCTCACAGCCCCCATGGTGTGCCTCCAAACCATCCTAGTCAGATGGGTATGAATCCTGGCTCAAGTTCAGGTACGGTTATTTAACAGTCGTGCAATTTTTTCATCTGACGTTTTTTGAAAGGTCCTAACCCACAAGCTGGTCAAGGAGGTGGAGGCGGTCAACAGATTAACATTCCTGCAGTTCTTAACGCGATGAATATCCCAAGAGAAAGATTCATAGCCATGAGCCACGAGCAGAAGCAAGCTGTCGTCTCGAGATATATGAGCTTGGTTCGCGCTAGTGGTGGAGGAATGAATCAGAACCAGATGATGGGTGGTGGTGGTGGTGGTGGTGGTGGAATGAACCCCGGCATGGGTGGTGGCAGCAACATGGGCGCAGGAGGAATGAGTGACATGATGGGGATGGGCGGGATGGGAGGTAACATGATGGGTGGTGGCATCGCAGGGATGGGAGGGATAGGAAACATGTCGAATATGGGGATGGGGATGATGAATGGCATGGGCGGTATGAGCGGTGGAATGGGAGGTATGGGAGGAGGAATGAGTAATATGAACATGGGCAATATGGGTGGAATGGGTAACATGGGTATGGGCAATATGGGAGGTGCAGGAGGAATGGGATTCGATAGGCCATCCAGTGCAGCAAGCTCACACTCTAATAACGCTCAGAACCAACAAGGTCAATCGCAGTCCCAATCCCAGCAATCAGGACAGCAGCAACAAGGTCAACAAGGTTCGATGATGCCTCCACCTCCTATACCTTCCAACGCAGCTGGCATCCAACGGCCGGGAACAGTTCCACCTGGCACACCTAGCATGGGAAATAGTCAACTTGGACAACAGCAGCAATCGCACTCTCAAGGTCAACAAGGACAAGGTGGTCTTGGTCAGCAAGGACATCCAGGTCAACAAGGTCATCAAGGTCAAGGACAGCACGGACACCCTGGACAACAAGGGCAAGGAGGACAGCAAGGGCAAGGACAGCAAATTTCGAGACCTGGCACTTCGCTCTCCCATAGGAGTCCTGTTATTCCCGGTCCCACTGCCGGCATAGCTGGTATGGATAGACCTGGCAGTCGGATGGTGAGTAACGATATATTTTTATCGCCATTCGTTTTTTTTTTCGAGACGACACGTTTCAACCACGACAGTGCCCTCGGTTCAAAAAGAAAGGGGGTTATCTCTAAAAAAGGAATTTTCTACTCTTTTTGGACGTGGATGTTTATTTTTTCTTGGATTTTTATTAAAAACGTCATTGGCATGAGGGAAGCTAATTATCCTCGGTATTTATAGGCCCAACGCCAAGATATGAACGGATTTAACCATCAGTCGCAACAGCAAGCGCAATCCCAGTCTCGTTCCGCTTCCCGTGCGGGGTCACTTGCTCCCCAGGGCCCCGGCCAAAACCAATCATCCGGTGCTTCACCCTCCAATCAAGGCCCACAAGGTCATGGGCATGGACAAGCCCCCGGTCCCAGTACATCACCCCCTGTCTCTGCTGGTCCCGGTGGAGGACAAGGCCAGAACCCACAGAATCCGATGATGAGCCCGTATCGTGGTGCGAAGCGCAAGTTGCCTGGTGAAGGGCCGTCTTCTGCCGGACCTGGTAATATGCCTGGTGGAGGGATGAATATGGGGCAGATGGGCGGGATGAACATGAATATGAATATGATGGGAGGGAGTATGGGTATGGGACCTATGGGTATGGGTGGTATGATGGGAGGCGCGGGTGGCGTTCCTGGTAGTCCGAGGATTGGGCCTCAGACGCAGGGAGGACAGGGACAGGCGTCGGGTGGGATGCCTGGACAGTCTCAACCGCATCAGCAAGGCATGCAAGGACAGCCGGGGACGATTAGCTTGAGTTCTGCTGCGCAAGGACAGATGGGCCCGCCTATTTTGCCGCGAAGTGTGTCTGGGGATGGGATGATGATGGCGAATATGAATGGCGCAAGGGGGAGTCCGAGGCCAGGGAGCTCAATGGGATTTAGGCCAGGGAGTATGGGACCTATG
>NHTK01005904.1:0-25630 GCA_002938355.1 Panaeolus cyanescens | reverse complement strand
GGTCAATCTTCCCGAAACCCAGGTTCGAACCCTGGTAGCACCTCTCCAGGTTTTCTTGGCCATTTTTTTATGAAAAAAGTAATTGCGCGATTTTTTTTTCTGTCGCCAAATTCGTATGCTTCAAAAGAATGTTTTCAACAATATTATCTTCATTATGAATATAAATGACCTGGGGTTGGGAATATTGGCGCGCGTTGTGATTGAGTGACTGCAACGTGCTGACAAATGTTTACCACGCGTGTTCAACGCCAGAAGCGACGAGCAAGGGCAGTCTGTCGTTGTTCTGGCTCACCATGACGCGTATCGCGTTCGCAATTCTGGCTGTATTTGCGCTGGTGCATTTCTCAATAGCTTCTTCTGGTGACAGGGCATTCGAATTCAACCAATGTATCACCCGCTGCAACCTTCAAAAGTGCCTTGATGGTCAAGTGGAGCTTTCACCGGCATTGAGGCTGACCCAGTGGACGTGTCTGGATGACTGCAAATACAAATGCATGCATGAAATTACAGACAAGGCAGTGGAACTTGGTGAACGAGTTCATCAGTATTATGGTAAATGGCCGTTCTGGAGATTTGCAGGAATGCAGGAGCCGGCTTCTGTTCTTTTCTCCCTCTTCAACCTGTGGGCACATGCCAAAGGAGCTGCTAAACTGCGGAGAAGGGTCTCTGTATTTCATCCGATGCGACATTATTACCTTGTCTGGTCATGGCTAAGCATAAACGCTTGGGTATGGTCTTCAGTATTTCATACCAGAGGTGTGTATTCTATAAGTTAATTGACTGCTAAGTACTGATTCTTTGTTATTTAAACAAGATTTACCATTAACCGAGAAGCTGGACTACTTCTCTGCTGCTCTTGCTATAATTTATGCCCTTTATTTTACTCTCATTCGATTATTTCGTCTATACCCAACGTCAGGTCGCACTCGCCTCACCCTCTCCACGCGATCGAGCGACTCTATCGCGCGCCGAATCCTCAGCATCGTTATCACCCTCATATATCTCGGACATGTGTCATATCTTAGTCTTCTCCCTCGCTTTGACTACACCTACAACATGGCTTTCAACCTGACCATTGGAATGTCGCACAACATCCTCTGGTTATTATATTCCCTTCCCTTTGCCATTTTCCGTAGATTTTCATCCCAGCCCAGATCTTATCGACCGGGGTTTGTGTACAAAGCAGGAGTTTTTGTCCTTCTGACTACCTGTGCAACAGCCCTCGAGTTGTTTGATTTTCCGGCGTGGAGGAGAATCATCGACGCCCATTCCTTGTGGCATCTTGCAACTGCACCCATTGCATTGTGTTGGTACGACTTTCTCGCGGAAGATTCCTTGGATCCTAGTTGGAGAGACCAGAAAAGTTGAGGTTAGATATATTGCTGTGTATGTATAGCCGTTTCACCGAGATACATTTCAGTAGCTGATGTCCGACCTTCTTGCAGAATTCACTTACCATTAATTAACATTATGCCCCTTTCCTTGCATGACAAGCATGTGCGCATGTTGCGCCTTAGGGGCCGTTTAGTCATCTTTTGCACGTCTTTTTTCCGAAGCATATCCAATCGCCGAACATGCAGCGAAGGGAAAACAAGCATTGTATTGGCTTATATTAGCCCCTATTCGAAGCAACATTTGCCAGCTCTTTCGAACATATTCACAACGTCACGATGTACCGATTATAGCGTACGAGCCTTGGCCAGAACGCTGATTATCACAGCGTCAATGTCTATCTCGCGTTTTGGATTGGTGAAATGATCGGTCCCCGACATCAATACGGTGTTCCACCCATCATGAACCCATTTGCCAAGGAGCGCGCTGTATTGTCTGTCCCGCAAAATATATTTTCCACAGCACTTTCGCTTACATCCTTGTCGACTAAGGGGACAACCTGACCAGCTCAGAGCCTTGCCAAGGAGCGTGCTCATTCCGTCAACGCTGCGAATTATATCCACGCAGTCTTTCTGCACAGAGTGTACGACAGCATGATTCTCATCCCGCAAAAACGTACCAGTAGGAGGACTTCTTTTGAGCTTAGTCTGCACGCGGACACATTTCGAGCGAGAGTACAAATGGTGGCTGTCTCGAATGCATGAAGGAACAGGCACAACCTTTTCTGCTCCTCACTTGCGTTTCAATCATGGTTTTCATTAACTTCAAATCTCTTTCTGCACTCATCATCATGGGCGTCGTTGGTGGCGCTGTTGCGAGCCCTGCTCCTGCTCCGGTCCCTGCTACACATGAGCTTGCCAAACGAGGACGTTTGTTGACCGGGAAATATGACAGTGAAGCTGTGGTATGTATACCATGACTACATTTTCTTCATGATTGTTGACTGACGTGCATGTTCTCCTAGCCTGGCGGGTAAGCATATCTATCTTTTGTCACCTCAATGCCTTGTCAAGGGTCTTAATACTTCACTCTTTGCGCTGTCAACCAGGCGCTTCCTCATCAAGAACAACCTTTGGGGAATGGAAAAAGCTACTAGTGGTAAGATACTATTGCTTTATCGCAGGTTGATGACATCATTTATATGTTAATTATGCGTATTATAGGCTGGCAGCAGACACAAGTCACCGCAACGAACAACGACGCTGTCATCTGGTACACCAGGTACAGCTGGCAAGGTGCTCCATACGAGGTCAAGAGCTGTCAGTATTTTATTTTTATTTATCGCATTCGTCAATAGTCTCTAAAACTGATGACCTTGTCCTCCCGATGTGCATATGTATGTAGATGCAAGCCTTGACCTCATTGCCGGTATGAACAAGCGAATTTATGAGATTGGATGGATCTCGACTATTTGGAACTGGCGTATTAGCAATGCATCTGGCGATCTTATTGCTAATGTTGCGTATGATTTGTGGCTCTCGCATACCCCGGGAACTCAGGGTGCTACTGGATCCACGACATATGAAATGTGAGAGTATTCATCTTCCCCGAAGGAAGTGGTTGTTGATTTGTTTTTTCGAACAGTATGATTTGGCTCAGCAGCAGGGGAGGGTAAGTGGACGTAATACGACAAAGCTCAACATGTCATGCTAATTATGGTCATTCTTTCTTAATACAACAGTGCTCAACCCATTGGCTCAAGGGTCGGTAGCGCCAAGTAAGGCATTCCTTTCTTTAGTTCCATGAATAATGTGCTCATCTGTCATACAGCATCAATGGTCACAACTGGGCTGTATGGAGGGGTACCGTGCAAAACTGGGCAGTTATCTCTTTCGTGCCTTCGTGGGAGATGACCAACTTCAGCCAGGATCTCAAGCCTTTCCTCAGTACGTTTTTAATCCATGACCGATAGAGCTGTGCTTACTTGATTTCATCGCAGACTATTTGGTCAACAGCCAAGGCGTTCCGTCCAGCCAATACCTCGTCCAAGCCCAAGCCGGAACAGAGCCTTTCATCGGTACGTCTACCGCATGCTTCATCTTGCATGCTTGTCTGCTGACTTCAGATCGTAGGTTCCGCTACTTTCAACGCCGACTGGTTCACCATGGCCGTCAACTAACACTATCACCATACCATCATCAACAAGTCCACGGACATCAAATGTAACCGTAATTTTATAATGCAAATGAGATATATTCTGAATGTGTAGCTAAAATACATTGAAAACGACGAGGAGAGAGTGTGACGGCGTACCCAGTGAGCTCTGCAAATCTATAAAGAGCCCAGTCAAAAAAAAAGGTCTATCCAACAAGAAGCGGGTCATAAAGACAATAAAAATGCTGTATGTAGTAGGACTATTTGAGGAGCAGTAAAGGGAGAAGAGGATTATGATGACATGTAAGAATCGTCGCGATATCATATGATGGGCATAACATAGTGAACGAATGGATAGAGAGGAGTGGAGCGAAAAGGAAATGAAAGGAAGGAGAGTGTGTGTGTGTGTCCTATAGTCCAGGTTGATGATCATGTATCGAGCAACGGAGTGGTAAGTCAACATTAAACGATGTAATAAATAAATTAGAAACCAGATAGGGTGAAGTGGAGATGCTAGTGTGGAACGATGTCGCATGGCGAGGGGTGAGGTTTCCGGATCAACGACGACCACCAGCTTTCCTGGCGGCTCGCTCTTCTGCGTGGCGACTCTTTCGACTGGCGTAATTGATTTCTTGGATCCATTCTGAAAGGAGGATTTAGTGGATGAATAAAGTGCTTGTAGAATAATTGATTAGGCACTGACGTTGACGTTCCTTTGCCGACGAGGCACGAAGCCTGATTGCATCCCCACCCCGAGGGTAGGGTTGAGAAATTTGGAATGTAACATCATCTGCATAGCACAAATTTTTATAAGATGCCGGACCAATGTCACGAATTATCCTACTGACCTCGACCAATCTCTTGTACCTGAGCATAGGCAATGGGAATAGGCTAAAGGTTCAAAGAAGCGTCAGTAAACCGGACATGTTGCCTGCGAACTGCTTACCATTCTATACAGAGTGGACATTGACTCGTCTGTCAAAACTAGAATATCACTACACAAAAAGGCCTTCAACTTGCGTCGACTCTTCGTCTTCGCAAGTACCCCTTGCTTGAGCAGCTTTCTAGGACCCATATGTCGGGTGGGTGCAGTCAAGTCCAGACGCCTGGCACCATATCGACATCAATGAAGAGAAGGACGCGAATCAAAGCTTCTCGCTCACCCTTGCCCAATCCAAAGATTATCTGAAATCTTCCGAAGCGTTTCGTGGCCCTCCTGGTCTCGAATTGTTTCGTTGATGTGGTCCAACAGCTTCTCTGACATGTCCCTCGCCGTCTTGATTGCCTCGAGCTCATCGCCCACCTCCGTGTACTGCATAATTTGCTTGATCAACAAAGGGTATCTTGTTATACGTTGCACTAGACATTGTGGTCTTAGGTTTCCATCGGTGAGCTCGGCTTCGAAAAAGAACTTACTGGGAGCTAGAAGATAACTCGAAAGGTCCAGATTCCGCGCGGCGGGGTTTTCGTCCCGAAGCCGCTGTCGATATTTTTAGATTGAGAAGAAAAAAAAAAAAGCAAACTTGCACAAACCTGTAGGTGCGAGGCCAACTCTTTGTTAGTATTTCGCAGAGATTGCAGCACCTTGATTGCCACAGATTGATTGACGCAGTATTCCTGTAACGATGTCAGGAATTTTGCGATTGTTGAATGATAACGGAGACCAAAAAACGTACCATATAGACACCCATATTGGGGATGTGAGATAACAAAATATCACCAATACGGTCGATGTATAACCTGCACTCTTTCTGACGTTCTTCCAGAGAGCTGACAAAACCCTAAACACGACATCAAAGAGTGCAAAAAATTGGCAGGTGAATAAACAAACTGTATTGGTCAAGAGTAGATCTTCAATGTTGGCAAAAACGACTGTGATTTCCTTTGTTGACAAAAGGTTGACCATGCTGGAGTAGAACACTTCCACGATCAACTGCAAGTCTCGAACATATGCAATCTCCGTGTTGATAAGCTCGAAAATGGCCTAAATCAGTGCATCACGGTCAGTGGTCTGAGGTGTTGCAATGTAAGAACGCGACCCTACCTCTTGCCGTTTTCGTTCTCCTGGGGGAATCCCTTCCAGAGCAGTCTTATCAACCAGACTCGCCCAAGACTGTTCATGATCGCGAATGAGTAACCAATGAGTAACAGCAGTTGTGAAAGTGACATGACACGCTTACCATCCCAAATGAAGGGCTATTGGAACGTGGAGGAGAGTCCTGTGGTGTCCCAGGCACATTGTTCCCACTCGCGGACGAATGCATGATGGGCGCAGAAATATTGAGAGTGCTCAACCCACTCGTCACTCTCCTAACCTCCGTCTCCGGAGTCTTGCTCCTCAAAAAATTCAAGAAATTCGAATACTTGCTCCCCTCCGAGTCCCTCTCCTTCCCGTTCTGGCTAGTTGACGTCGAGAGGGGGAAAGTCGGGAAGGTAGAACCAGTAGGAGAGTGCGGTGTCGCGAGGGTAGACGAGTCTGTAGAAACTACAGACAGACGATTGAGGTTCGACTGGTTGTTCTTAAAAGCCTCGTAACGCGCAAAGGCATCGTCCAGCTGGACCTCATGGGACACTTCGATGGCCGGTGTTTTCTCCACTTCTTCTACTGGTACGGGGGGAAGGTCCTTGTGATAGGAGACATTCCGAACTGGCGCAACAGGAGGTGGTCGTCGCTTAGATCTAGAGCGAACTGGTGGCGGACCGACGTTTTGATTGACAATCAGCCCAGCAGCCTCGAGCACCAACTGCCGTTCTCTTTCCCTCGCCTCTTTGTCAACCTGCGAAGTCTCATTATCTTCGTCGCTCTCGTCAAACGATAGGTAATCAGATTCCGTGTCAGAGTCGTCATCCTCGGTATCAGTGATCGCGTGGTCTTTGACCATGGAATCAGAACGAACGGGGGGCTCCGTTAGTTTGGGAACAGAGCCGTTATAAGTAGTATGGCTTTCACTGCGGGGCGTGACGAAGGTGGCGTTCATTGGAGTAACCTGTGAATCGATTTCGAGGCTTCGGTTCGGCGTGATGGGAAGGTGTTGAACATGTAAATCGTCCGAGCCTATAATAGCAACCGAATCGAAAGATGCGGATTGATGCGAGAATTCAATTTCGGAGTAGGGCAGGTAGTTCAGGTAGGCAAGGCAAGGCACTCGAATTATTTTTGGTAGAGAGAGAGAAAAAAGATCCAAATAGAACCATGTTGATTTTTTTTTTGATTCGAGTGATTTTTTAAAAAAATTCGAGGGGGTACATGTCAAAATGAAAGCAGAGATCTTTAGCCTATTGTTCATGTGGAGATTTTCAAACAAAGAAATAGCGTAAAAAGTGTGAATAGACAAAAAGATGTGATGAAAGCTGAAAGGGAACGAGGCAAAGAGAGAGTGAAGCCACTAACCCTCAACCAACTCGAGATAACCCGCTGGAACGATTAAAACCCTTCCGTCACTCTCGGCCTTCCACCATTCCGCATCTCCTGTATCGAGAATGGACAACATGTCCCCTTCTGAGAACCCTAACTCGTCAGAGTTGACTGCAGTATACGTGTAGATAGCTTTAGCTTTGCCTGGAAGATGGTGGTCAGAAGAAAGAAGGGAAACAACAAAGAACGTCAAATCAAAGAAGTTGTAAGTCACATACGGGGTTGCGCGACCTCAACATAGGTCTTGGGGAACAGTCCGGCTTTCCCAGAACTGACAAGTTTGCCATACCACCAGTCACCCCCGGTCTTTGAAGGGTTGGCGATCAAAACGGCGTCATCACCAAATGCTGTATACAAAATCAGACGACTTTCAGGTAGCCACGAAGCAATGCCCTTACATAGATCTTCTGGTCCCTCGCCTTGGAATGCAAACAAAGCACGGACGCGATACTCTATTAAAAAACGCGTAAGTGTGTGCCCCAAAATCCTCACATCCGGTACCCAATCACGTACCAACTGATTTATCGATATCATCCATAAGATTAGGAGCGACAGGCTCGTCGACCAAAATAGAGGGAACACTGCCTGCAGGAGTCTGGTACTCCGATTCGTCGTCTTCCATGGTCGAAGGAAGTCGTTCAAGTGCGGATGGCGAAGGAGTCTCATGATCAGCAGCGCGATCTGCAAACCAACCCACAGACTGCCTATAACTCGACCTTCCCGCAGCATCATCCATAGAAGCTGGCTCAGGTTGCTCCATCGAAGGGATGTGGAACGCAGTCTGAGGAGGCGTCAAAGGGCGTGGAGTGGGTGGTGAAGGTGGACGAGCGACAGCATTGATATGAGCAGGAGGTGCGGTATCACCAAGCACCTTTCCTGAGAGTTGAGGTCCACTCTTGTCAACAGTCTTGGTCGGTCGAAGTTTCATTCCTCCTTGAATGCCTGACAACAGCGCAGCCATGCCACCTGGTGCAGCAGCAACTGGGGCTGCAGGTGCAGGTGGCGCCATAGGAGGAGCAGGAGGAGCTGGTGCTACAGGTGCCACAGGCGCTACGGGGGCGGGAGGAGCGGGAGGTGGTGGAGGAGGAGGGGAAGCAGCCTTAGCAGCAGCAAACGGCGCAGGTGAAGATGGCTTCGACGTCGGGGCAGCACTACTAGGACGACCATACATTCCACCAAACAAATGCTCCGCAATATTCTTCCTCACATCCCTCGAAGAAGTAATCTCATCATCGCTGCTGTCTTCAGAATCATCCTTCTCCTTTACATCATCCCAATCCTCGTCGTCTGCAGCTGGTGCAACGTTATAGCTCTTGGGTCCCGTTGGCGCAGGGCTACGAGGAGGAGCAGGTGGCTGAGGAGCAGGGGGAGCTGAAGTGGTCTTTGCCCAAGGGTTCTTGCTTGCACTGCCATTCGTAGCGGGAGGGGAAGTAGGCGTAGCATCCTTGTTCACAAGCTTGCTGAAAGGATTGGTAGACTTTTCAGCAACAGGGGGGCTTGTGGGTATTGAAGGTGCAGGAGCTGGTGGTGCAGGGGCTGGTGGTGCGGGAGGCGCAGGAGCCACGGCGGGTGTAGGAGGAGCAGCCCTCGCAGCCTTCTTGGCCTCAAGCTCCCTGATACGAGCATTATACCGTTCTTCCTCAGCTTTCGCAGCCTCTTCCTCTTCCTTCTCAAGCTGCCTGAGACGTTCCTGCATTCTTGCCTCGCGTTCTTCACGCTGACGACGGACTTCAGCTTCGCGAGCACGCATCCGTTCCTCAGCTGGGTCGACTTCGGGAGCCGCAGGTGGAGACGGGGCGCGAACAGGAGCAGGAGGTGCTGGGGGTGCAGGAGCGGGAAGTGCTGGGTTTCGACGTGGCGGAGGTGGGGCAGGGGCGCGCTTAGTGACGGGAGGTGCAATCTTGGGTGTCGGGGCAGGGGCAGCAGCAGAGAAAGCGCGAGTAGGCGCGGGAGGCGCAGGAGCGGGTTCTGGGGCAGGTGTGACCTCGACAGAAGGTGTCGGTGGAGCAGGTGATATGGCAGCTCTTTCACCTTCAAGTCTTGCTTTCCTGGCCTTTTCCCTTTCCTCGGCTTCCTTCTCTGCTTGTTTGGCCTTCTCTTCCGCTTCCTTTCGCTCTTGGGCAAGACGATCTTCAACAGAGGTGTCGATGGTGGGCGTTGAGGGCGCGACGAGACCTAGGGCAGCTTTACGAGATTCGAGGCGACGTTGTGCTTCTGCACGAAGATAGGCTTGACGCTCCGCGGGAGACATATTCTTGATAGAAGGTGATGGAGACGGTTTAGGAGCAGCAGACAAGTTGGATGAAGCAGGCTGCCTGGTTGAAGGAGTGGAAGCAGGAGAAGTGGGACGAGGTGAACGTGTAGTTGTAGGTGGACTAAGAGGTCGTTCATAACGATCCCTTTCTCGTTCTCTTTCCCTGTCCCTATCTCTATAATCACGGTCCCTGTCCTCCCTGGAGCGGGACCTCTCTCGTCGGTAACCGTCCCTATCTCTGTCATCGTAAGATCCTCTCGAATAAGGTCTATCACGATCATCTCCTCTTGAGTATGGTCTATCACGGTCTTCATTCCTCGAATGGGACCTATAATCGTCTCTGCTGTCGTACCGTCCAAAGCGGTCATTAGCACGATCCCGGTCACGTGCCCACTGCCTTTTCTCCTTCTCCTTCCTTTCCTCTCGAGCTTTGAGTTTCCTCTCAACCTCTGGAATCCTCTCATGCTGCAATTTCAAAAGCTCCCTTTCCAGTCGTCTACGCTCTTCGTCACGCTTTGCATTCCTCGGTCCTCTAGCATGATACTCCAAGTCGTCCTGAACCCTCTTGACGCGATAATTAAGGTCCTCCATTTCTTGATCCAATTCTTCATCTTCTTTGGTCCTGCTAGCATCTGCTTCTGCAGCACGATCCAGCATTTTCTGAGTATTGGCAAGGCGGCGCTTCATGTCTGACAAATCTGCATTGGGATCATCGTCCTCATCGCGCGTTCGAATAGCGTCCCGGTCAACGTGGCGAGTTCGAGGTTTATAGAATCCACCTGGAGGCTCTGTTTCCTTGTACTGATAAGCGGAGGCGTCACGACGGCCAGAGGGCTTAGGTGCGGATGTATCGGGGGTAATTGCCCGACGAGGTTCATTCTCTAATAAAGCCTTAATTCGTTGAACTGATTCATCCAAACCGGCTGCGGATGGCGGGATAAGTTCTGCGGGAAGTGTTTCTGGTATGCTGTTTCCATTCAGGCCTGCAGACGACAAGGTCAATCAAGGGTTTCATTTTAATGCTATTCAATAGACGTACGTCGATAAATCAGACCCATCGCAACATGGAATTCAGCAATATTAAGCTTTCCCCGATTGTCGATATCAGCCAAGTTCCTGTAGGTGATGATAAGACACACTTGAATTGACATGTCAAAAAGCGGTAAATCACATACCATATCTGAGCAAGTTCATTCCGGGAAAGACCACTGGCCCCAAAAACATTTAAAGCGACGGAACCGTCAATGAAACCGGTTCTCGCAGAATCCCACGACTGGAAAATCTTGTCATAATTCTTCTTTTCCTGCTTTGTGAGCGCCCATGACATTTGCTGGCCTGCCGACCCACGCTGAGCTTCGTTGTGCTGCTGAATCGATTGCATCAAATTAGTCTGTTGCTGTGGGAGTTGAGGTGCACCAGAGGCGGAATAGGGTGCAGATGCGTTGACGGGCATGAAAGTTTGTGACATCATTACGAGTCTAGGGTCAACGAAACCTGTCATTTGAGGGACTAGGGGTCCTGCAGCAGGTCGACCTGCAAAGCCAGTTGGCTGCGGAACGAGTCCACCACCTCCAAAGCCTGGTGATGCGTTCATGAGCCTATTAGGCTGAGCTTGAGGTGGTGCATTCAAGAAGCTGAGTGAAGCATTAGGTTGTTGAAATCTAGAAGGAATTGGTGGTACGGGTGGTGGTGGTTGGGCCTGTTGGAAGTTACTGCCAACGAAGCCTGTCTGCTGTGGTTGTACAAAGCCTTGTCCGCCAGGAAAACCTGTAGGCTGAGGTTGCTGAAAGCCTACAGGCCTTTGACCTGGAAAGCCTGTTGGCTGAGGCTGTAGACCGGGAGCATTGCCCACTCCTAAACCACCTGGCTGGAACTGAGGGTTCCCCTGTTGGAATTGGGGATTCCCTTGCTGGAATTGTGGGTTCTGAGGCTGAAATTGAGGATTCTGTTGAAACTGGGGGTTCTGAGGTTGGAACCCCGTTTGCATGGGATATTGGAACCCCTGCTGTCCCGTCTGCCCCCACTGCGCCATCGTGGTTAGTGATAAAGTTGTGAATATTCAAGCGCCGACAATATCTGATGCCGCGGTAATTCAAATTATTTATTTATTTATTTTGAATTGCGTAATAATAACTTAGCCAAGTTAATCTTTCTCTGCTTGTCACCTTCAAGCTCGTTGAATGGTTTTCTGGCAAGGAACTGTCTTTGGAGCTGATAAAGTTCACGTATTCAAGGCCTCGTGTATCGATATATCTAAACTTTCATGATCCGTTCATGATTCACCTCTGTGAAAGCATAATTTCGAACAGTCTGGCTCTTGTCCGTCTCTGGAAGCTCAGTGACCCCATTGCACTGTAAAGAATCTACTATGAAAGCCTCTTGGATTCATTGTCACACCCACGCCATCAGGATTCCGCGTTGAAGAGCTAAATGATCTAGGAACAGGCGATTTCTCTCTGTCTGGCGGATGCGAATCATATGTGTCGCTCTGGCAATCACATTTACTGACATGTTCAGCAGGGATCATCCATCCACCAAGAACCCATTTCTGAAAAGAATTCTCGTTGCTGGCTCGAAACTAGCCTCTAAAAATGCCTTTTTTTCAAATCCGAGGAATCAGAGATGCAAGGACAGACAAACTGGCAAGGTTTAATCGAGAAGCAGGCAAAAAGGTATGCACCATCAACGGTTATCCGACAACGTCCATCTAAACATCTAATTGATACTTCTTTGAAGGTTGCTCTTTTAGGAACTCGTAAAACCTTGACCGCTGCACGTCACAAGCTTTGCAATGCATCATAGACGTATGCAGGCATGCCTACGGTTGCTCGACCTGATGCGTCCATTCATGACCTCGCCGTGGGGCAGTATATAAACAGGATCCCCTGTCATGGCCATATCTCGGCCACCTTTTGACATCCCTCCTCGACAGATAGAGCCTCGAATTTTTTTCGCGTTTATTTTTGGTATGAACCCTACTTTGTGCAACGGTGTATTGAAGTTGATCCATATCACCTAGGTCAAGCATGGCGAAGCTATCAGAACATAACCATTTAAACCAGCGTAATCTCTTACTGGAGGAAGAACGCCTCCTTGCTGCCCGCCTTTGTGCTCTCCGCAGCCGTCTTAATGACATGGAACCTATTTCTTCCCTGCCACCAGAGGTCATGGAGGAAATCTTCCATTATTGCGTCGCATGTTTATACGATACTCAACTACCAAAGTCGCCCCTCGCCTGGACACAAGTATGCTCTCGTTGGCGTCTAATCTCCCTAAACTCTACTCGCCTATGGCAGTGCATCGATCTTTGTAATGCACGCTTCGCCAAAGAGTTTCTCCTCCGATGCAAGCAAGCGCCACTGTCCATCGTCTCCACCTCCCTACTCAAATACCACTTCGAAAGCATACCCGTATCTTCCAACAAGCTTTCCTCAATCGATGTCTTTCTGTTCCATGCCGACATGATCCACCTTTTCTCATCCATCAAAGACCAGTTAGGCAGTTTGACACGTCTATCGCTCAAAGTTCCACCATCAAAACCATTGGTCTTACAAGATGTATCCTTTCCCAAAGTGCAACACCTTTCCTTGGACGGAGTCGTCGTTGAGTGGGATCAGTTTCATGACCTCTCTAGACTCTCTATTCGAGGTCTTGGGCCTGAATATCTGCCTTCCATATCCCAGCTACAAGGCATGCTCAGGCGATCACCGGATCTGTTGTCCTTACGCCTTGAAGGATATACCCCAACGCCACAGCCATATTCCACCAGCGATACAAGCTCACGAGGCCTTGTCCAATGCGATATATGCCCATCTCAAATTCCTCTCCTTCGACTATGCAGCTTCATTTTATGCACCAATTCTACGACTGCCAATGCTCTGTTTAGCACACTCGTGTTTGGTCCATCCGCAAAAATCCAACTCTTCACTTCGTTTGATGCAACGGAAGATCTACACTCTATCTTTCCTAAAGGATTACCATTCACCTCATTGTCGTCTTCTGCGTTTGAGAATTATTCTTCAGCTTCGAGTTCACCCTCACCGGTTGGGCCCATTCGTAGGATACGACTGTCACGGTCTGGTATCGCGCTTATCACTCATGATAAAAGGGATTCAAAAGTCGAGGCTAATGCATGGGCTAATGTTGCACAAGCTGGCAGTGATAACACTCAACCACAAAAATTGCGCTCAGCTATGAGCTCATCATCATCACTCCTAGATCCCTCATCCACCTCGAATTCAACAATCCTATCCATCAGCTCCGCTTCATCCTCCATCACCCACCCCCTCGCCACACGCCTCTGTACCTCCCTGCCCACCCTTCTCACCCAACAACGTACGATACCGATATCAATGCTTTACCCTAATCCGATGCACCAAATCACACACCTCGAACTTAATACGGGCGTTCTTCTCGATCTACGCGTACCGGTATTAAAAGCACTTTTCAACGAAACACCAAACCTTGAGGGCTTGGCTGTTGCGTTTAATGATTTATCTGGACTCTTGTCTGTATTAGGACCTGGTGGTGATTCCGAGAAGATTCAGAACTACAATCGCAGTGGTATTGACGTTAAATCACCTCAACCCCTCACCTCGTCGTCTGCCAGTATCAGTGCTTCAACCTTTCCCTTTCCTCCTCCTCCTTCTCCCTCCCATCGTGGAATCACACATATGCATATGGAACCAACACAACCCCTCCTTCTCCCAAAACTCAGATTGCTCACGTTTAGCAGACCCGCTGATCTCTGGTGGAATTTTGCGGACAAGTGGTTGGGGCTTATTCATGATTGTCTTTGGTATCGTAGTGAGATGGGAGCGAGGGTGGGGAAGGTGGAGTTTTATAGGTGTCATGGGGTGTGTGATGAGAGTGTAGACGATGGCAGCAGAGGTGGGAAAGGAGGGTGTTTGAAAGAGGGGGGTGTTTTAGGATGGTCTAGTGCGTTGACGCCTTTGAATTTGGAGATGATTGGGAGGGTTAAGGAGGTTGTTGATGAGGTTGTTGTTGCATAGATGAAATTTTCTTTGTTCTTGGACTGGCCGTTGAAGGGTTATTCATTTGTTTGATTGAGTTGTGCTTTTTCCTCGAGTTGCACTTCGACAACCCCCAGTTGTTTTTGTCTATTACTGCTTTCTTGCCTTTCCACAAAAAGTCATGAATTGGCCATGATACCAGTCAGTGCACAAAAATCAAACTATTCCACCATCAGAGTCTACCGAATTACATCACCGCAAATAGTCAGTCCCCTTTACGAAGTCCGAGTGATACGGCCAAGGGGGTCAGAGTCGCCGTTAGACGTGTGATGAAGGGGCGTTTGACGCCGTTTGATGAATTCCACGTGCGTCTAATTTCCGTCATTTGATGTAACAACGCTGGCTTACAGTTTACCCCTCCAAGGGGTGTACGTCTACATAGCGTGTACATGCATAATTGAAAGATAAGAGATAAATATTGGAGCTCGAATATTGAACATAAAATCCAACTGTCCTCCATCTCCACTCTAATCAAGGACTCGCAACGTCGTGGATATTGGAAAATTCTATAGGCGTTTAAGAACTAGAATTCGAAGTAGGGGCACTTACTCGATGCAGCTACGTTGCCTGTTAAAGAAAGATTGAAGAAAGACCGAAAACAACGCACAGGCCGGCAGCTTGACGTGCTGATAGAACCTGGTTCGAATGCACGTCTTAATTCTTGATCCCCTTGATTCGGAGCTCTTCTTCTCCTTCTTGGCCTCTGAATACAGGAATTCTGTAGCCTGTTGCGTGCATACAATCGAGTATGTGAGTTCGATCAGAACTTGGATTAGATGTCCGTGGCTTAATTGCCGGGCTGGGTATGGTGAATTTCCAAAGCTGAAGCCCGGTGTGCTTATTATGCCTAGAGAAGGTCTGCAATGGCTGAAATTGATAAGATTTATTGATTTTTTAGAAAAGTAATACAAGCAAAGGGTTAGACCTCTCGTCGGAAGCGACAATAGAAGATGATCAGATCCATACCGCATCATTACTCTCTATTACCTTGACTATCAATATTAAGTATACAGGAAACGATGTAGATGTCCTTCTCCGACTCGTCATCGATTCATCTGGTGCTTGTAGTCATACCCACAGCTTCAGGCACTTCTCTTCGTTTTATTGTTCAATACATTGAATCGATTTTGGATATTGGTAGGTTAGTTGCCCTGTTTGTCGTGTTCGTAATAGAGAGGCATGAGCGGCTGAAGAGAATCGAAAGCTGTACCAACTTCTTTTCCGATTTCCGAGGCATAGATCCCTTGGTGCAGCGCCAGGAAAATTTTATACGAGGCTGTAAGCGCTCGACTGGGTTGTGAGCAATTAAGGTTAAGGCGTCAACGCCTCCATTAGATAACTTGTCTTCGAATTGAATTTATAATTAACATCGAGAAATACTGTGCCTGTGAAAGGCGATGCTATATTAGTATCCTTCGTAAAAGAACTGACACCCCAATACTCACCAATACATGGGCTCGTGGGGGTCTAACTTGGACTAGGCTTCAGAACTACGCCCAAGGGCAACAAAGAAATCAGAGACGACCAGTATGCGAGAAAACCTCAAGTCATAGGAGAAGCCAGAGACATGATCACCAGAGGCAGAGTCATAGCATCAGTTTAAAGTCGGCAGGGTAGATCCAATTTTTCTATCTTGTCCATTGAGTCCAAGTCTGCATCCGAAAGAGTGACTGAGGTTTGTAAAACCCAGCAAGCGATTCAGATTCAATCCTAAGTTGCTGAGAATATTGTTTGCCCCAATAGCGTTCGCTGTATCAATATTCTGCAGATAGACTGGGAATTGTTCATGGTGGTTTCTAACAAGTTTCCTGAGTTGAAGCCGGAAATTGTGACCAGGAGTCGGAGAATGAATTAAATTGACTCCGATCAAAATGTTGAGGAGGCTGCCGCTGCCTGCATTACACCAACGACAGCGACTAGGACCTGCTCTCCATATACCTTGATAACAACAATGTCCTCAAATACGGACCCTCTAGTCGCACTACGCGAAGCTATTAAATCGCGTGCTGAAATCACTTATGCCAATTCATCAGGCCCCTGCTCATCACTGGCTAGTGCGACGACTATTGTCCTGGGCTCCTCAAAGTTTGCAAAGTCAATACCCACTAGGTTCAAGAAACAAGGAACGTCGGATGTCTACCCGTTGCATGCGATATACATTGTTTGGCTTCTCCGAGATGCGCATGTGGCCGAGTACATGAAGCAAGCGCGTGAACTTGGCCTTGTATCTGGAATTGTTGGTGTAACAGAACGAAAACATGTTGTTGACTGGTTGGAAAGTAAAGTACCAGACGGCAATTTGCTGGCACCCCTACCTGGTGCGTTATGGGCTTCTTTTGCGATGTTCCTATCTAATCAAGGGTCTGGTTTGTAGGAGAATCGACGACACCGGGGGGAACACCTCCACGAACTTTATCCTCGCTTCCTGCAACATCGCAATCACGTTCTTTGGAAGCACCAACTGTTACACCCGCTAAGAGGTATCATACGGATGCCCATGATCTCGAAGTTGTCAAGAAAATTCGCCTAAATGAGGTAGAACTGCAAGATCGCAATACCGTTCTTCGAGGGATCAAGGTCAATGTGAGTATTGTCGTTAGATAGCCTACAACCTTGCTGATGATGTTTCAGAACTTTGGTACATTGCGAAACACCTACGCCGAGAAGTTGAAGAAGCTGAGAGAGTCAAGTCGAACTGGGGCTAGTGCAACAGCACCAACACCTGTTGCTGGTGGGCCAATACATTCCCTGCCTCATAACCTTCTTCTGAATGATTTTTCGCAGACCCGAAAGCTGCTGCACGTAAAGCTCGTGAGTAAAGTTCCTACCTCATCGTACACGCCATGAACGAAACTGTTTCAGGAAACAACCAACCCATTATTCTCATTTCATCTTCTCCCACCGCTCTTATTACCATGCACAACGTGAAAAAATTCCTGGAAGATTCTACGTAAGTGGAATTGTTATACGGTCAAATATTTGCTCACAAGAAGCAGGTTTGAGCCCTCGCAAGAAGCCAGGGCACGCGCAGCATCAGAAGGAAACGCTCGCCCAGATGATTTGATTGCTGTCTACCGTATAAGAACACACATAGACGCTAGTGGGAAAGAAATGCGTCACAAAACCACGTACTTTGTGGTGGATAGCGTCGAGGCCCTCTCGAAATTTGGTACAGATGCATGGGACCGCGTGGTGTGTGTGATGACCACTGGGCAGCAATGGCAATTCCGACCATACAAGTGGAATGAGCCGAGACAATTATTCCACAATGGTGTGTCCCCCTATTCTCTTTCCATGCAAAGGATAACCGTTTAATATCATTTTTTCTTCTTCTCATCGCTTCCAGTGAAAGGTATTTACGTCTCATGGTCAAACGATCCACCCAACACAAAAATTAAAGACTGGAACGTCGAAACTCTCAAGGTACGGTTGCCTTTTCTGAATGATCAACCCTGCTCACTTGCTCTAATGATTCTAGATCGACCCTCATCGCAGACACGTCGACAAGCAGGTCGTGGCGCACTTCTGGAAAACGCTGGACGCGTGGATTACGACCAACAAGCCTTGGCTGAACAAAAGCTAATCATCACACCTTCCCCTTTACAGCTTCTTTGTTCTTTGCAAAAAAACAAACCCCTCATCGCGTTATCTGTGCTCCACACAAAAGCATCATCTTCGTGACCAAGCCCCTCGACTAATTTTTTTTAGTTTTCACACTCCATTGTCCACATTGGTTTGTGTATCCTTCTTTCTAGCTTTGTCTGCAACAGCCTGCTTCGCCGCATGACCCCAAACTTAATCGAGCTGTCCTTCCCGAGCATCTCTCCACCGTCCACCACCCCCTTTTCACATCTCCTGTGGCCCATCATGACCCCTAAATTCTGCTCCCTCTTCGTACTTAGTATACGTACTTTAGCTTTCCAGGTGTTATACTTAGATCTTGTGTAATTTTATACTTGTCTCAGAGCTTACATATGGCTCAGTTGCTTGATCATTGTTGATTTTGACGCAATATCAGGATATTGGACTTGGGTTTGAGCGTGAGGGTAATCGAGTTTATCGGACACTAACGTCAGGGATTAGCGTTGGAAATGCTTATGAATGAGGTCAGGTCTGCACGTCAAGGAGAAATGAAGACTGTGCTGTTACTCTATCTGAGATTGGGGTTAATGTCGGCGGTATTACATTGTGTAGCCCAATGAATGAACAGAATTCGAGGTATCGAAATGTCCGATGGTGTAGTATTTAGTATGAAGTGAATGTCAATGAGATCTGGTGCGTGTTCTTGGACGCTGACATGCTGTACTACTCCAACTATATCAGTGGGTATTGGCAAGCGCTACGGCCGAAATCATTATCAACTATTTATTTCTTATAGAGTATATAGGAATTAGTATAGCTACGTTATCCTCCTCCTCCGCTATGAATTCTGGATCAAATTATAATACTACTTTAACACAAAGCTGAAAGAAAAGCAAGAAACGAAAGCAAAAACAAAATGCATCGAGTTACTACAATGGCCATAGATATAGGTATAGGTATATGATAGATGGGATAAAACGAAAAAGAATCGAATGTTCTCTTTACGTAGCGTGAAATACCCACAATTCGATTGTTTTCAAACGTCCCCCATTTTCTATCAAGTCCACAATCGAACACACACCCCCGTCTGCATACTCCCCGGTGTTCGCAGTTTGCCGAGATAAACCCGCGAAGGTATAGAATTGTAGAGTAATCCTTCGTTTCGCAGTGAATGCTTGTATGTGGATCCAAATTGAAATATCCATGTTGCCTTGTGACCGATGCAAATGCGTCTATAAGCATCGCCCACACCACAAGAATGCTGAAAGATGCCCCATCGTGAGGGTATAGTCAGAAAATGATGATAGGCTGGGTAAGGCCACAGAGCGATTGTCGAATTAGAAGCAAATAGGGTGCGTTTGGTGCTGTAAATATAGCCTTGTAGTGATTGGTATGTAAACGTGAGGCGGGAAATGAAGACCCGGTTGATACGGTGGTAAACGTCGGCATGTGTGGTTGTGCACTGGCATGAATCATAGATGAATATCGAGTTATGTGGCAGGCCGACATAAAGGTTATGGTCGCGATCTCGTAGCCTCTCGAGTGTTTGAATGAGCTGGTTCCGTGTGCAAGGAAGACTGATTTGTCGTGCCGGGGTGGAGCTGGGATACTGAATGGGTTCGGTGGCAGAACGTCAATACACATAAGGCATTGATAAGATGACACTGTTTACGGTGATCGGCGTGATGTCAGTACGATAGACTTCTCCCAACGTGCTATTAATGCCAACGAATGGCTATTTTTCAATGGAAGGAAAGAGGTGGGAAGAGAATGCACTTGTCCCCCGTTGCATGCACGCAACTCAATGGGACTGACGCGGGATCAGACAAGGATGGATGGATGCGAACAGTTCAGGGTGCGAAATGGAGAGCATCAGCTCCAAAAAGAAACAGGGTGTGATGCGTTTGAAGACGAGGCAGAATGCCGCAAGTGTTTGAATAGAGATAAGTGACTGTTACGCACGAGTTTCATCCAGCGACGTTTTCCGTTGCCATTCCTCGCGGTGGGACGAGTTTCTGCACTGGTCTTGGAACCTGATGCAATCGCACGACTCTCCTTCTCTTCTCGCTCTTCGAATACAGTGTCCGCGTCTGTCTTGTCCTCTGGATGCTCCAGCCAGTAATCCGGACAACGTGAGTCAAAGGTTTTCTGAAGACAGTCGAAGAACTCAGCACTAGCGAAAATAGTGAATCGAAAAAAGCCCGTACCATTAAGTCAGGGAAGCGCTCTGGATTTTGTGACGACGACGACTCGCTCGACGTTGTCGGCTCACGGTCTGTATTTTCGTTCGTCGCGGCAGGACGATGCTCCTGAGCGACATCTTGCCCGTACCCTGATAGGGCTAGTGAGAACGAAGGGAACGGCGGCCGGGGTATAAGAAGCTGCATTGCCTGAAGTTGAGAGGAGAAAGGGAGCTAAGGACGTCCTGCGCAAAGCCTTGCGTCAAGACGACGTAGAGGATAAGCCCGCCTAGGTATTGTGAAAGGGGAGAGTGATCGAGAGAAAGATAGGACAAGGGTCAAGGGAAGGCAATAAATAAGCTCCTTCGGACCCAAGAAGGAAGTTGATTGAGATTTGGATTGGATTTGGAAAACCAGGGTGGGTTAATCAATTAGGGAAAAACGCGTGAAGACAGGTTCGAGAAAATACTATTGGAGAGCAGGTGGCCTTGCATGAGACGAAATTTCCGCCACCAACATTCTAAGTCGGTGGACCTTTCGTCCCTTGACATTTTGGTGGCTGAATCCAAGGGTGCATAGGGATAATATTGCATCCACGCAGCTGCGCTTGAACTGTAATGAACGTCATCCTTAGATGCTAGATGCGCTCAAATACATACCACATTGATTACTTACCACGAACAGTCCATCATGGACAAATGGTGCACTTCTTGACCAAGGAGGCAAGTATAAACCTGGACCTGGGAATAAATTTGAAGTGAAATATAGGGCAGATCAGGAGTGGGACAAGAAGCACGCACCCCAAAAATATGTTGGTTGTTTATTTACATCCAAGCAGAACGATTGATGAAATCGTTACGATGGGTGCCATGAGTGTATTGGGCGTTTTAAATCGCGGAAGTAAAGTGTCGCTATCTGTATCCAAATGTATAAATATCATAGATGTCAGTAGAGCATCACTCATAAAATGACAGCCTCATCAAATATGAGGCAGGTCTTCTAGTCCTCGAGATGCATTAAATGCAGCAAGAGCAACTTCGAGGAGCACTACTAGTGCAGACACCCCATCTCAAAACCGTTCACAGATGCCTGCGACCCATACACCAGCCGCTGTCATATAGGCATGAGGACAAGCAGAAAGACGGACACATCCATTCGGGCAAATATGCGGCGTTGACGGTTGCGAGGTCTGAAGCAGCATTTGCGATTTTGCCAAGTCTAACAGAATCGCGTCTCTAGTCTGGTATTGATGGGCTCATCAAGAAGTCTGAGTCCAGAGAACAATACATGTGGTAGTCCCATCATGGAACGGAGTATTGTTCAAAGCCGGTTCACGTATGAGAATCGCAGTTCGCCTGTACGTCGGATACGTGCTGAAGTATGAGGTGGATTAAGACGACGATGGTATGGGTCGGATTACTCGGACTGTAGTTCATCACACAGGGGCGTTGGTGATTCTATGCAAGGGTGCCTAGAGGCTAGCACACGCGACTCGGAGTCTGAAAGAATAAAAAAAAACGCACAGTAGATTGTCGTAGCGTGGTAAGTTAAAATATAACATACATACAATAAGAATGCACCCCGTTTGGGTTGCACTCATTTATACACTTGGATGGTTGTTACAGTTCGTTTAGTCGATTTCCTTGAGTCGTTCATCAAGCAGTCGGAGGACTGTATCCATCCCTTTCAAAACGCCTTCGTCAGGGCCTGCGCCGGGAACTAGCTTGGTATGTGCGAAGTCGATGAGTTTCACAACGAAAGGCGGTCCAATACGCTTGGTGGGGTCGTCATCATCGTCATCGTCCTCATCTTCCTCGTCCTCCTCTTCTTCGTCCTCAAAGAACTTCTTGAGACCCTCTTCGGCCCGTGTCCAATCGGCTTCATAGACAATCAAAAGACTTCCGCCAACCATACGGAGTTCAAGGTTTGCAAAAGCTTCCCTGATTTCAGCGACTTCGTCTCGTATGGCACGAAGGATAGGTAAAAGGCTTTTCAACGGCAGGCCACTGGACGGAGCGGGGTTTTCTCCCTCAACGACTGTACCAACTGGGAAGAATTTAGCGACTCCTTCTCCAAGCTGCGATGGCTGGATCGATTTGCCATACGACTTGGGTGTGTTAACTGCCAGTGATGTTACATTGTCGTAAACCTAGCAAACGTTCAAGGAACAGTGAGCACTTCATCTTCTATGCGAGAGTCGCATAGCAAGAACATACCTGGAAGCCAGTCAGACGCACGCCCGTCTCCAAAGATGTCGTCTTGCGCGCTGTTTCGATCATGCGGGCAACTTTGTCCGGTGGTGCACCATCATCGTAGAGAACGGTGCCCAACTTGATATCCAAAATGTTTGGTTTGAGGAAAGAGAAAGAAAGGTTCTCAAGCACGATGGATTGTGGATATCGGAAAATAATCTCAAGATAAGTACGTCGTCCCGTCACAGATGTGCGAGGAACTCATCTTTATCCGAACCAGTCACGATCTCTCCTTCAACATAAACAGGCTCAACAACGAGCGCTTCCCCTTCATTTCCTGCAGTGTCCTTCACCTTTCCTTCCAGCTTTAAAGTACCCAAGAAACGTGGGGTAAATTCTCGCAGAGACGCGAGTGCGGGATCTTGTTGTAGAGCTTGATAGAATTCGGCTTCAGCCCGAATAGCTGGCTTTATCAATAGAGAACCGTCTTCCGTGGTCATTACGCCAGCATGACCGCCGACTTGCGTGGCGAGAGCCTGTGTCGCAGATTCCATCGATTATTGAGTTATTGGTGAATGTTAAAGGGTAACAATGCAGAGAATGGAACGGCGCGGCGCTCATACCATCAATCAAGATGGTGCCTCGAGAGCAAACACAACAAGTAATGGTAGTTCATCAGGGACAAAACGTAAGAAAAAAAAAATTCACAACTCCCAAACTGCAGACACTCAATTGTATCACACCAGATGTTCACGAAACCAACTTGACTTTCAATTAATCTACACTCTAAAATCATACAGAATTATACTAAACAAACTAGACTACCTAAACATTTAGAAGAAACCGCGACGGCGGAGAGCCCTGCGCTTGACAGCACCCTGAGGGCCCTTGGGTTCAGCGGGCTTCTCAGGCTTGCCAGTTCCAGTGGGCGAAGGAGCAGCATTGGAAGGCGAAGCAGTTGAAGCAGCAGGGGCATCACCAGCGGCCTTGTGAGCATGGTGGCCAGCGGCATCAGGAGCATGGTCAACAGGGTGTTCACCGTTCTTGGCGAAGTCGTGGGCGACAGCGTTGTGGACAACCTTCTTGAGGTGCCTCTCGTACCACTCCTTCTCGTGCCTGACAGCAGCTTCATAACCCTCATCGTTCTGACCATTGGGGCCGAGTGCAATGAGAGCGAGGCGGTCCCTGTGGAGCTTGGCCTTGGCGATGTAGTGATCAGCCTTGTGCGAACCAATCTTGAGCTCATGGAGCTTGGCATGGTAGAGGTCGTGGTGGCCGTGCTTGTGACCGTGCTTGTGGTGGTGGTGGTGAGAGTGGTGGTGGGCGTGGTGACCAGCCGCATCACCATCCTTCTCGTGGGCGGACTTCTCGCCATCCTTTCCGTGGGCGGGCTTCTCACCCTCCTTCTCATGAGCGGGTTTGGCGCCGACCTTCTCGTGCTCAGGCTTAGCGCCCTCCTTCTCGTGAGCGGGTTTGGCTCCCTCCTTGCCGGCATCGGCCTTAGCAGCATCACCCTCCTTGTTGTGGTGGTGGTGGTGATGGTGGTGGTGGTGGTGGGCAGACTCGTGAGCGTGGTTGTGGAGTTGGTGCCTGTGCCACCTCTTAAGGTGAAGCAGGTCCTTGGCAAGCTGCTGGACTTCGGGAGACTCGGTGACACCGTTGGCGTTGGGCTCACCGTCGGCGAGGTCAACCAAAGTATTGAAGATATGCAATTGGATCTCGGCATAGTGCTTGAGCTTGGGGTGGCGCTCGTCGGTCAATGCATGGATCAACGCGCCGGGCATGTGAGCACGGTGGTGGTGGTGCTTCACGGGCTCATCTCCAGAGGCACCAGTGTGGGTGGGAGATGCAGTCCCCGTAGGCGCAGCATCGCCAGCAGCAGGCGAAGGGGATGGGGAGGGAGAAGCAGCTGCAGAGGCAGCAGCGGTGGAAGTTGCGGCAGGGGTGGCGGAAGTAGCCTTGGTGGCGTCACGGGCGTCGAGGTAGTTGGAGAACTCGCGTGCATTGAGGTCTTCATCCTCAAAACCGCGGGCGTCGAGCTCGTCGTAGAACTCCCTGGCCTCGTAGTACTCGTCGATCAAGTCACGGGCAGCCAAATGGAGTTCGTCGAGCTCACGGGCTTCGAGATCGAAGTCCGCGACTTCACGGGCATCCAGATCAAAGTCCTCGCGCGCTTCGAGAGAATCAGAAGCGATGTTGAGGGGGAGAGCGAAGACGCTGGGTGCGGTGAAGGCAACAGCGGTGGCGAGGACAGCGAGGTTAGCGGTGAGCTGCATGATTATGATTTAAAGGGAGGGGGTGAGGTAGGAATAAAAAAAAGCTACAGAGGCATCGTCAGCTTCGAACATCGAACCGCAAGACTATGGGCGACTAACCTTGATTGAAAGTTGATTTGTGAAAAGGGTGAAGATTCAAAGGACCGGCCTAAGACTATGGGGAAAATCATGGTAAGCGCTCGAACCACTGCAGAAGGAAGAGAAGGATGCTTACAACGACGATGAGAGCACCTGGCTTGGGGAATCTAGAGAGACCTTGGGTAGGTTTTTATACAGCTTCAGCGCTCTCAGGGCTGCCGAGTGTTTCATCATATTTGTTTCTTCCCATTGGCGTGGGTCTGGTTCCTCATACGGATCTTTCGGTGATTTGATGGGCGCGGTGTTTCTGGTGATGCAGACTTACGTTTCCTACCCGAACTCCTCGCCACCACGTTGATCATTTGCCGTTCAAACCGTCTTTTTGTTCGCTTTTTTGCTTGTTAACGCGCAATATTTCAAGTCTGATTTAATGCTAGGAGCTGTCTAGGAGTACCAGTAAGTGGACTACTTTTGCTCAACGGGAGAATGCTAAGCTATGGAGTCTGTAGGATGGCGCCGGCTCTCATTGATGTGTTTGGGGTTTCACATCAAACCCTTGGAATTCGTTCAATTAGCCAAGCAGCCCAAGCCGAATGCGTGGCGGTGAGTCTCAGTTTCATCAAGGTTTCCAGGCCAGTTGTCATGATCAGGCATCAGTTGTATGAGCCCACTTGCTAGCGTGCAAGTTGGCAGTGCCTTTTCCACTTTTCATCTAGTCAATGCACACGACCATCCACAGGGCTACAAGTCTACGATGCTGTGTGCATATGCCAAATGATGGTGGATTGCGTGTCATTTCAACCATTTTTCTAGATTTCGAACGCGCAAATTGCAGAATACATTTCGACATGCCAGCGGCCTACTTTGGACTTTCCTCTTCTCGGTTAACCTTTCCTGCGCAGTGTGCGGCGATGATCGATCAGAAGTTATTCATAAATCTCAACGAATTTTTAGCGAGAAGACCCTTGTTGAAAAATTTTCTCTTGATTCAGAACAACAACCAATCAGCATGGACGGCAAGGTGAAATCGGCGACAGACGGCCTGCTTTCACATCGCCTGTCATTGTTTAGAAGTGTATGCACTTACAGTTACTATCATTGTTCACCACTCGGGTAGTTTTTGGGTATTCGAAG
>NHTK01005903.1:0-25629 GCA_002938355.1 Panaeolus cyanescens | reverse complement strand
ATCTTTCTCGTCCTTCTTCCATCTTCATTTCCACTCATTTCATGAAAAAGTCCCAATGAACATGTTACAAGATCCTAGCAAGAGGGCGACTATTCCTTCTTTACTTAATCCAACTCAGGCGCCTTCGTCTTTTCCTCATCATGTACAAGCTCTTGGACCACAGTCGAGCCATGTCCATGCTGAACATACGCCCGGTCAATATCCAACACATGCTGGTCCTTTTCCCCTTAAGACAGCAAATTGGAATGAATCGACCCAGGAACAAAGTCGTAAATCGACTTCTATTAGTCCCTCGCGCCAATATCTTGAACATCAACCAGGTCCACATATGCCGGCCCCGTCTTCAATGGCCCAAGCCTACGATAACTCAATCCAACACCAGTCTAGAATGTCTGTCAAACAAAGACCAGAGGACTATAATAACGCGTCATGGACACCTCATGCGCAACAGCCCTCATCTAATATGTCTAACATGCCTTATGGTTCACCTGTGCTTCCCCCGATATATTCTGCGGAACGGACAGGTAGAAGTTTCGTTGACTCAGTAACTCAATGTTTTACTAACACGTTCTGCACTCTGGACCAGCAATACCCAATGATCTGTCTTCGCAAAGTGCGTTTTTTGTTAATTTCTCAATGCGTATCGTCTTACGCAGTCCTCTTTATCATAGGCAGCTATAGCTCAAGCTACAACGAGCAGAACAGGCCTCATGAGAATCCTCATTGTAAGCATTCAATCTCAGACGCATCATCAACCTTTAAGGTTTACCTTGTCGTTAGCGGCGTGGCAGAACACGGAAAGGGTTTCTCTGCGTCTAGCAGCTCGATGCTATACCCCGGAAGCTCCTTCCACACTTAACAGTGGAGATCGATATCCCACCCTCCAGTATTATCCATCCGAAGCACCTCTTACGCACCAATACCCTCAACAACTATCGCTGCCCCCACCAAATGAAGATTCTCATTCATTATCTAAATCCCAGAAGCGAGCCTACCCAGACGGTGACGATACCCAAGCGCCCAAATCAAAAAAAGCGAAAGGGAAATCCAAGGCGAGCAGCTCTACGCTGTCGACCTCTGCTAATGGTATGCTTTTTGTTTCTGCGTGCTTCCCGCGTCTTGTCCATGCGGTTTGCCACTGCTCATTGTCTTGTGGAACTGTGCCCGCTATCTCCCTTTTTTCTTTCTCTTGGCCTATCTAATCCTGGATTCATGCTTTGTGGGCTGCTACTTACATTCAGACGTGTCTTTATTTTTGGGGAGTCCCGGGTTGGCCCCATGCACACATCAATCACCTTTCATTGTCCCCCATCAACTTATTTTTGTTTGACCATCTTATCAGGTTGACTGATTTAGCACCCTTAATTTTTAGGCCTCTCGAAGCGTGGATATAACAGCAGGAAGCGCAACGAGGCTGCGATGATATCTGCTCAGAATGGTATGTCTTTAACCCACATCATTTTTTCTTCAGTCACAACTTTGTTTCTATCTCCGACCATCTTTCACATACGCACTGGTTCTATGGCATCCGGTCATATGATGAAAGGCCATGCAATTGTTCAATTATTTTATGTTCATTTACCTTCTTCTTTCCCAACAATGGGGCGGTTCTAATATTGCTAACTCCGTCTTTCTCTATAGCGGAAGCACTGCAAAGAGCACAACAAGAAGAAACCCAAAATGGCGCTAATGGAGGTACTGTTTTGCCACAAAGTATGGACCGAAGTGGATGGGTGATTGACATACCCGTCTTCTTTTGCTCTAGAACAAGGTGCAGCGTCAGACTCGCCGAAGACTCTGATCCCCGAGCTTCAATTTGCTCGATGTATGTCGAATAGATACCGCAATGAGGATTTCCCCCGCTGTGTATCTTGTACGCGCAGATGGGCAGGGGATACCTGCCGCTTCCAAGGCATTCGATTCTTCATGCGGGATTCGCAACGAAAGCTCATGGCGGTGAGCTTCAACCAACATCATGGCCGTCCTGAAGGACCACATATTGAGTTCCCTACTCAATGGAATCGCGAGTTCGAGCCAGCCCACGCAAAGAGAGTCAAGGTCTGTGCATCAATTTCCTTTTTATTCGCCTTTTTGTTTCTGGCCCTACCGTTGTTTGGTATTCTAATGAATTGGTTCTATGTTGGCATGCTGATTCATATCACCTAAATTAATTTCACAGTTGTCAATCGCGAAGGCACTTCTCCCAACATTACAAACTGAAAGGCTACATCTCGGCCTGTCGGACGTCGTTCGTAGACAGAGGGAAGTTGACGTCAGAGCGACCTGCGGTATGGTTTATTGAATGTTTCCATTGACTCCCGCAGCTGACTCGAGGCGTAATCGCAGATACATGCATGACCTCACTTTTCTCTAGCTCTTGGATGTGCCGCGTCTGCGGGCGTGAAGTCTGCCAAGATTGCTTTAGGCTGGTCCAGGAACTTACAATCGAACCACCGAACAGCACACCTCAACAAAAGGCAGCGCTTGCGAATCGAAGAGAAAAGCATTCTCATTCCAATCCCTTTTTCCTCGGCTGTACCAAACGAATCGAACATGTTGCTTCAAATTTCACGCCAGTAACCCGCTTTGTCTCGGGAGAGTTGGACAAGGCGGTAAATGAGATGGAACTCGTTGTAAAGGCCGCTGAGGCAGAGGAGCAGACCCACAAAAGTGATAGGGGAACAATGGGACGTGCTGATGACGGTCCGACATTACCTATGGGTGGAAAGGTACTGTCTCAGGCTCGCGCAGACGTGTCTAGTCAACAGCCTGTTCAGCAGAGCACTGCTCAGTTACAGCAGGCTGCTCTGTATCACCCAACACCTGTAGGCCCTAGTGATATTCCTTCCGGTCCTGACGCCAGATGGCTGGACCCAAATTTCCCCGATCCACTTAGGAATCCCATCTACGACAATTATACTCCGGCACACACACCAGCCCACATTACTGCTATCCCTATTTATCGCCTTCAGGTCATTCCTGCGAATTACTACGACCCTCCACAAAGGAGCAACACCTCGGACCAGTCCCCAAGTGTTCCGGTTGTCGAACGTTGTTTTTCTGACTTGTGGAAGAAAGGATTGCCCATCCTCGTGAAGAATTTGCGATCGAGGTTCAAATTGCCGTGGACACCTGAGCATTTTATCAGTCAATACGGCGAACAGAGCTGTCTGGTTGTGGAGTGCCAGAACGACACGAATAAACGGGTGACGATCGAACAATTTTTCAACGAGTTTGGAAAATACGAAGGAAGGACGGAATGCTGGAAATTGAAGGTATGATTGATTTAATTCGGTTTGAAAAATAGTGACTTATTAATTGCATGTCAACGTCAGGATTGGCCGCCAACTGCCGATTTCAAGTCTGTATACCCAAGTCTTTATGCGGACTTCAGCACGGCTGTTCCAGTACCTGACTATGTCAGACGAGACGGAGTGTACAACCTGGGATCACACTTCCCGGTGAACGCGGTAGGCCCTGACCTTGGTGAGTGCGCTTGCTGGACAATGTTAATCATGGTCGCCTAAAATGGAGTTATCTGATGCGATTGTATAGGACCGAAAATGTACAATTCGTTTGCTTCTTCACAGGAAGCAGGGTCGAAAGGATCTACTCGCCTTCACATGGATATGGCGGATGCACTTAATGTGATGCTTTTTGCGGCACCATGTAAAGATGGCTCTGAGGGGTACGCGGCGTGGGACTTGTTTAGGGCTGAAGACAGTGACAAGATTCGCAAGTTCCTGAGGCAGAAGTTTGCTACACCGGCAGCAGCAGCGAGGCCACATACGAACGATGGGTTGCAGACACAGATTACGCTGGCTCATGACCCGATTCATGGGCAACAATTTTATCTTGACGTTCAGCTGCGGCAGGAGCTCTGGGAAAGATACGGTGTCAAAAGCTATCGTGTATACCAGCGACCCGGAGATGGAGTGTTTATTCCGGCCGGATGTGCTCATCAGGTAGGACGTGATCTCCTTGAGGATATAGTTGACGTTGCTAATACATTTACTCAAAGGTTGCCAACATGTCGGATTGCATGAAGATTGCCATCGACTTTGTTAGCCCCGAGAATATTGACCGATGCGAGAAACTCACAAAGGAGTTTAGGGAGCAGAATCAAGCAAAGGCGTGGAAGGAGGATGTTCTTCAGCTTCGTACTATGATGTGGTTTGCCTGGTTATCGTGCACTGCGAAGGAGGATGCGTTTAAGAAAGAAGAGGCACTCAGACAGGCTGGCCAAGATCACAATAGGTCATCTAACTCGGGGGAGAGTCATGGACTTGGTATAGGACATGATCTTGCAGGTGTTCGGTTGATTGAACGAAGAAGTTGATTTTTTTTTCTTTTTTTTTTTGGATATTTTATTTAATTGAAGATTGAATAGTTGTATAGTATAAAAATTAAAAATGAGGATTATTGTTGAGCTGTTTATGGAAGTGAGTGTATCAAACAGGGGAATGTTCGGTTTTGATGGGGACTGTGCCTCATGTTAAAGCCAATTTCTTTGCCTTTGTACATTGTTCAAGATGACAAAACCAACGCTGGTTCAAAGTATTTTGAATAAACCTTCACAGACATATTCTCAGCCTTACCAGCAGAAGAAGGATTATTATTCAAACAGACAAGAAATGCTACGTATCGCCGCAGAAGTCAACACTGCTACAACAACTTCCGCTCCGTCTTCATCATCATCCACTTCTTTAGCGAGTACTCCACAACAACCATCCTCACTCAAAAGTCCTCAATCTTCTTTGGCGAGCTTGGAGTTACAAACTTCAAAGCCTATTGTACGACCTTTCTTCAACTTTGCCTTATTTCGTCATTATCCTTATCGCTAATGCCTTTTTATGATACCCAAATAGTCCTCAGCCATGCAAAAATCCAAGGCGCTGCCACCTCAGCCGACTTCGACTTCAAAGACACAATCATCGACGACAAAACACCCTTCGTCGTCGTCACCTCGTGTCCCTGTCGTTGGATCAGCTCCACCGCCTCATAATTCTCACCCAGTCAAGGCCAACTCGCATGTCAGCTCAAGCCGTGCACATCCATCTCATAAACCCATCCCCTTGCACACAAGACAACTTTCTTATACTGATGAAGAGGAGGACGATTCCTCTGAGAGCGACTCGGATTTGGATATTTTCTTTACCCCGAACCAATCCCCGCGGACCTCAATGGCTTCCTCGATCAACTTCCCTGGTGGTCGTAAACCTAGTCGACGGTCTCTAACATCTGCAGGAGCAGAATTGCAAACTATGAAAGTCCCAAGTTCTCCTCTTTCTGCTTTGCCTTTAGCTCTGGCCGCCATGGTGGAAGAGCAAAACAAGGCTAATCTCAATGCCAGTATGTTTTCAGATCAAAATCCACCACAATCCCCCTCTACTCCAAAAGTAGCCACGCCTTCCCGTCTTCCTTCCCCTAAACCAGCCAGCGCTGTTACTACTTCTAGCAATACCACCCCAAATCCAACCCGTACACCTAAACCCAAGTCAACTGCGCCTGCTTCCTCCGTGCCGACGAACCGATCGTCTAACCGGGGCGTGGCGACTCCTTCTGATAGTCAGACGCCTTCGACAGTCAATCCGACATCGAAGAGTTCCACAACTGTGACACGCACGTATCATACCTTGTCGTCTTTGTCGATTTCATCGGCGAGCTTTGACGGTTCTCTGCTTTCTGATATTACCCAGTCCCCAAATACCACCCAAGCGACTACTCCTGGAGGCAACGCGAGCACAACTGAGGACAAGTCTAAGGATAGCTTACTGGATTCTTCTCCCGCTCGGACGAATGGCTCAGCAGTTCGTACCGATAGTTCAAAAAGGAAATTGCCACCATCAGAGTCTTCGAGGAACGACGCGAAAGTTGGACAGCCGACAAATAATACGGACCCAAATTGGAAAGGAAAGGGAAAAGAGGTCATCGACCATTCCAAGGCGAAAAACTCACCAACAAGCACGACAAGACCTTCGACAAATCCAAATGGCACAGCTCAACCCTCAACTTCTTCTCCCATGAACGCTTCAAGTAATTCATCCAACCCTAAGCCTTCGAAACCTCCCCACACATTCTCTGCCTTTGCGCGTCCGGGAACTGTCTCTGGGAACAAGGATGACACAAAACAAGAGCCGCCGTCGAGCAAGCTGATAAACAAACAGGAATCGACATCACCTTCCCCGTCCAAAGCTGCAAGCCCAGCAAGAACTGGTAAACCATCTGGATCTAATGGCCAGGCAAACCCTAAAGTACCTCCTCCAAGAGATGCTAGTCCCCCGAAGTACTCAGAAAGCGACTCGTCGTCCCCATCTTCAACGCCATCTCCAGCCCGCAGGCCACCACCTGGTATCAAGCTTGCACAGCCTGTTCCATACGTTCCACCTCCCCCTCCTTCCGGTGCCCGTAGGAAACCTCCTGGTCCCATTGGCCCTATCATGACGGGTATAGGCTCAGGTATGGCGGCGTTGATGGAAGAGGATGAAGACGGTCCTCTTACTCCTCTTATGGAACGCGCGGATGGCGATTGGGGCTGGGAGGGTCCATACAAGACACCAGCCTCAGGAAAAACGCTGCGACATACATCTCCCCGTGCATCGCAAAAGATGAATGGACATGCTCGCCCTGACCAGGTCCACAGAAATGGTTCAATAGACTCTGATTTCACGCATTCACTTCTCTCTGTCTCGTCTTCGTCCACGGAACGTTCACGGGGACAGTCATCCTCAATGTCAACCAACCAGTCGCAACCCAGAACACTTGCGGCTGAAGTATCAGCATTAAAAAACAGTCAGATGCCTCCAGGTACACTGCCGTCGAAGGGGACACAGGGATTTAATTCCCTCGTTTTGCCTCGTGCCCCACCGTCAACCACCCCCAAAAGCCCTGGCATGGGTCTTGGCGCTGGTCTTCATGTCCGTCTTAGTGCGAAAGGCGACGGTCATGTTGACCTCATCAAAAGTGGTGTCGCGAAAACCACCATGGCTACTGTTGAGGTGGTACGTGGGCTTGGAGCTATGCGGAATGGAGGAGCTTTGGCAAAAATTGGAAATGTGTTTGGAGCGCTTGGGAGACGTAGGACTGCGTCCGATGGGCGTAATGGTGCGATTCCAGTCCCAGTGGAAGGCTTTCTTACCCGTGATACTACAGTACCGCGGGACATTAATGCGTCCAGCACGGTGCTGGGGTTCACGTCGTACAGACCACCTCCAGATTATGTACCAAGCAACTGTGTGCTAGTTCAGGTGTGGGCTGTTGGTGTTGATGGCGTGGATGCAAGGCTCGTGGGTGTACAGTTTGGGCTGTCCACAGCTGCTATGTATGCTGCCCATGAAGCAGCAACTGTACTTGCCGAAGCAGAGGGTATTCTTCATGCCGAGACTGACCAATTTCATCAAGAACCCGAGGAGCATGAGAGGCAAACAGACATGGAGAACGATCCGCAGCTATCGACATCCTCTAATGGCACGCCAGCTAAAAAAGGCGCTTTTAGTGGACTCGGAAGGTCGTTCAGCCTCAAGGCAAAGATGGGTCTTGGAAGGTCGGCGAGCTCCAAGAAAAAGGGGGGTTCTGTTGCCAATGGAGACTCCAATGGACATGCCAGTCAGAATGGGAATGGGGTATCCAGCCAGCACTCTTCTCCGAGCAGAAAGCCTGGCGATATGAACCGGTCAAGCTCTACACCTGTTGCGTCTCAAATACCTAAGCGTACTGGGTCCTTTTCTTTGAAGCGGAACAATACCACTATGACCACAGCCAGTACTATCTCAACGGGCTCTACGGCGGATTCTCCTCTTCAAGGAAGGAAGGTCCCGAGGCAAATAATCCCAGAAGTTGGATATATTCCTGGGAGGAGTTTTGTTGGACGGGTGTTGGAGGTTGGATGGGAAGTCAAGGACGAAGTAGCCAGGAAGGGAGAGTGGGTGGTTGGCTTGTTGGACGCCCGCAAGGTCAGTATTTAATATGTTCATCTTGACCTTCTCTTCTTTCACTTCATTTCGATTTTCTGCGATGTGACCTACATGGGCATCAGAACTCTGTGGAGCCCTCTTTCATGATCATCGTCAGGGAAGAGTCGCGATTCACTTGTTTTTACGTGTCTGATGGTCGATGCACGTTTTTTTCACAAACTCATTCTATTTTTCATAACCGGCGAAATGCTGACGCATTATCATTTTCTGCTCCCCCGCAGTGCGGCGCTCTTGCAGAGTTCATCGTTGTCGATCGTCACAGAATTCACCGCGTGCCCAATCCCCAATTAGCGGTCGTTGAAGAAACCGATCCTGGTAATCCAGTCAAACCTGTGTGGATTACTTCCCCGACTTCATCTCATGGAATTACAACTCCAGCCACCTTATCCTTAGAAGAACTTTCATTGCTTCCACTCTGCGGGTTATTTGCCTACAGGGCTGTTCGCACATTTGCCGTTGCTTTTTCTTCCGTGCAGGACGGCGAAACCGCCCCGACGATATCAGATCGACGTCAGCAACGCGAAGACGAACAACTTTTAGCACGAAAGCCTTACTCCCAGCGTATTACCACTGAGCATAGCCATGGTCATCGTCGAAGAGCGTTGGTGCTTCGTGGACACGACGGTGTTGGCGCGATGGCGGTGCAGATGCTGGTTCAGCGTGGTTGGAAGGTCTCCGTGCACGTTCCTTTTTCGTCTGTGCCGGCGAGCGGTCAGCAAGACGACGCAGATCGCTTTATGCGAATTGTAGAAGAAAGAGCTCGTCAGTGGGGAGCTGATGAAATTATTTTTGACGATGGCGAGGAAGGAGGTAGTGTTGATGATGGGTGCAGTGCGGCTGTGAGAGTGATGGAGAGTTTACGTGAGGAGGGAGATGTCTTTGACGCTGTTCTGGATACCATCGGGGGCAAGGCTATTAGAGCAGCTGGTGAGAGGCTTCTGAGATCGACAGGGCTTCCGGGGGAGTCTAGAAGACATGGCGTGGGTCAATTTACAACGACGGTTGGGGATAAGCCTGAACGGACGATCCCAAGCGCCAGGGACAACTTGCGAGCAGGATTACGGACGTTCCGTCGAGGGAGTGGGGATGCGGCAGCCAACTCTAATAAAAGCCAAGAAGAGGAAAGTAAGGTTGGATATGCGTGGGTCCAAGTGACTCAGGACATTGATTGGGAGGGAGCTGGGATAGACGAGACGTTGGCCACACTTGTGCGCTTAGCTGCAGAAGATGGAGTGCGGCCTCTGGTGGACGACTTGGAACGAAGCTCACCCGAACTATCGCGTATCGTTTCAATGTCGGATGCCCCCTATGTCTTCGTTGATAACGGCCGTCTGCGTGATGGTGGGACGGTCGTCGTCAAAGTTGCTATTGCCTGATTCACAATATAGAACATGCTCTTAACGCCACTTGCTTTTTTTAAAAACACATTCACCACTTTCATTTGTATCCCACCAACATTATTTACTTGTATCAGCTCTTCTGTGTTCTACATCTTGGATTACTGTTGTCTTCTTATCTTCTTGGGCATTATTTCATTCTTCATCCATATAACCTCTTCATTTGCATATATTCTCTTGTCTTACACTACATATGCCATCTTGTTATTCTATCAGACAATCGTTATACCTATTACAGAATGTATTTACTACAGATATTATCAAATGTATTTTATTGCTTTATCCTCCGTTAGATGGAGGACGCTTAAAGCTAGCGATGCTTTATAGGATCAAACTCCACTAATGTAGCTAAGGCTGCCGCAAAGCTTGTTTCATGTGCGATCGAGTGTTCTGTAAATAGGATGGGGTCGCATTACCCTCTATGAATGATCATAGAGGAACATCAATGGTAACCGCTGGGCTTCCGGATGGGGGCTTGAAGAAGGGGATGGTCCGTATATTATCGGGCGTAGGCCCTGCGGCGTCCAACTTCTTGCGTGCTTTATCAGTCTGCAGTGATTTATTAAACCTCGTAATGACGGGAAATCAATGCGGAGCGGAAATGACTTACAATACCAGAGTTAGCCATTCCACGCTCCAGCCCTTCAAGAAGGGTACAGGCCTTGCAAAGTGTATTACTTGACATGTATCCACATCTCTGGCAAGTTTCTGGATTAAGATGTAAGAATCTAAGATATGAGTAGCTTGCGGCAATGAGCACTTACGCTGTATCTTCTGTGTGGCTTTGATCTCTTCACGAACTTCAAAAGCCTCCCCTGAATGGATGATATCTATGATGGCACTAGGTCGAGCGGCTTCTAGATCCTTCAGGAAAGCCCTTGCGTGACCACGGTATGCATCTGGGGAGTATATACATTCTGTGGAGAAGTAATCTAGCTTTTTGAAGTGTGCATACCTGAAAGATCGAAGGCGGAGAAGTAAGAAAACGGGACAAGTTATGGTACGACAGTGCAAGATGAAAGCCAGAGAACGCACATCACGATTTCTTTTTCATATGCATACTTGAAAGGCTTGGATCGACGGATAGTATCTTCTCCCTGTGTGCATATCGCTGTGCATCTTCCTAGGCGTGCGATATCACCACGCATAACTGGAACACTTATTGTCAATAAGCTATTTTAGAGGTTATAGGATTGAAAATGGGCATACTGTTCATGAGAACGGTTTCTGCGATATCGTCTGCATTGTGGCCTGTTACAATGTGGTCCACGCCTAACATTGCTGCTCCCCGATCAAGGGCCTGTCTTCTGAAGACACCACAGAAGGTACAGTTGTTTTTACGTCCAACTTGCGAGACAATCGCATCCATCGTCCAACCGTATAGTTCGTCGTAGGAAAGGATTTTTAGAGGCATATCATATTGCTCTTGATTGCGTTTGACGGTCTACTGATTGAATTGAGAGTTTGTAACACAATCAGCGAGAAAGATCTTCAGACCTCGAGTGAATCATCTCGATAACCGGTGATACCCTCGTCTATTGAGAGCAAGAAGAGCTCTAATCCATACTGATAGCGTTCATTAAGTGTTTTCATAACATAGGCCAAGACAGTGGAGTCTACAGGGCAATCCCGGTGAATCCTGCAATACAGACATTCCAGGAACGAATTCCGTACCTTTTCCTCCAGATGCACCAATTGCAACCCTATCCCCAGGATTGAAGAGTTTGGATTGAACGATGGTATTGTGAACCTCGGTTTCAAAGACGTAGAAGAAGCAATCTCGACAGACAATCTGGCCAGTCTTTGGTCTTTTGACCATTGCCTTTGATTTTTCACAAAGCACACAGATTTTTGGTGGCATTATTGGCGTTCAAGGGACCAAACTAGTAAAATGTAAAGCAAAGATGATTATTGAATCCATTTGACTCGATAAATAATTTACCTGCTCCAAGTTTGCATTGCAATTGATCTGCCAATCGTGACCGTGGTAAAACTTGTTTGGCAAGCGCTCAGGAACAAACCCGCGTCTTTCTCTTTCAACAACCTTTGACTATTGACGACACTCCTTGTGAATCCTTCTCTATTGGTTCGTTGTAGTGACCACGATCCTTTGACATATATTAAAATGCATGGTCATGAAGCTGGTGCTTGATTTTCTGTGCACCTCATCCGAGTCAAAGCATAGCAGTGTTATTAGCAGCTACAGAGGTTCAGCACTTGTAAACCGACGCCCTAAGCTAGACAATCTACAAAATGGTGACTCAGGGAACATATGTTATGCCCTAAGGTTTGAGTTGCTGGGGCTTGAGCTGGCTTGAGGGCCGAACGAGCGCCTTATTATACCGCTGGTTATCACATGTTTTTCCAATTTATTTTGTTTCCTAGGTATAGTGAGCAACATTTCTTGAACATTGCCAGTATATTTACCCCATTGTATATACCACCTAAGTTTCGATGTAGAATCTTATGAAGTCAGAGTTGATGATGATGATGGCCCGTAAATCGCAACAGTAAAGATAAGATAAAGACGCGGCATCAACAACAAATCTTCTGATCTCAATTCTCGTGCATAACGTTTGGTTAGACTTGAACGTGAACAGCGATGGCTGCTCAGAATCCTGAACATCTATCATGGATGAAAGAGGCAATGGCAATGGCAAGCACGCTTTCAGCCTTGTCGAGATGTGTGACTGACATGTGTAAGATAGGCTGAAGAGGCACTTGCCGCCGGAGAGGTGCCTGTTGGTTGTGTCTTTGTTCGCGACGGTTCTATCATTGCCAGAGCACGTAACCGGACTAACGAACTTCGCAATGTATGCTTCACGTTCCCATCATATCGTGTCTAGATTCTATTGACATATTTTTGACCATTCAGGCCACACGACATGCAGAACTTGAGGCCATTGATCACATACTTGCCGATGAAAAACTAACCCCAAAAACGGTCCAGTATCCCCTCTCAACAACCACACTTTATGTGACAGTTGAACCGTGTATCATGTGTGCGTCTGCTCTCCGGCAATTAGGAATCAAAGAGGTGTTCTATGGATGTGGTAATGATAGATTTGGGGGTTGTGGTAGTGTCTTGAATGTTCATCAGTGCGTGTTTTTATCTTCAGTTCCTGTTCACTGGGGGCCTCATTCCAACTGCTTAGACTTTCCCATCTGGCTCATGATGGTTATAATGCTACTGGCGGATATTGTCGAGAGGACGCGATTATGATCTTGAGGCGGTTCTATATCACAGAAAACACGAACGGTATGCAAAAATTTAGTCTCCTCGTGCTTGTTGCGGAACTGACACTGCTGCTCATTTTCACTATGCTTTCTATCACCTTCTTTCGTTCCAATCTGGACATGAATGCACCTATTACGTCCACCGCGTTGTGTCAATACACAGCTCCCCTTCCGAAGTCAAAGGCTAACCGAACCTTAAAAACCGATATTTTGCCTCCTTGAGAAGACAGTCACTATCAGGCAGTGCAGTAGCCTCACATTCCGCTGCTAACGGAAGGCTGACTTTATCATTATACTGCATCACCAATGCTCATCATACGAGATGGAGGCCAGTTGACATCGGGGACCCTGATTCTGAGCCAACGCGCTCAGTGCTTATTTCTGCAAATCAGCGGAAAGCTTGACTTCATGCTTTGGTATATCTTATCTATGAAGAAGTGCGTTCAGACGGGAGATCGAAGATGACAAGGTTGCTCAGAAGGAAAAGGCAGAACAAACTCGTGGACGGCGGAGGCTGGTGCCCCTACGTAACATTCAAGAATTTCGGGTTTTGGGGTGAAAACAATTATAATGCGCTTCTTTGGTTTTGGTGACCATTTATCTTTGCAGTGGAACCAAATCAACGGTGTTTAGACTAGTAGTCCTGTATAAATAAACTGTGCGTGTATACCTATTGTACATTGTTGCCTATAGCTAGAAGTGAGGAAAAGATATGCACCCTCTAACCAAAAGCACAGAGACCCTTGAATGTCAGCAAAACCAAAAAAAAAACGTCGTATCCTGAAATCCTGAAACAATTTGAGCCAAATCGTATGACCAAAATCACAACCTAAAGTGCCGAGCTCTGCTTTGTCTCCTTGAGCTTCAAACCAAGGGACTGGACTGCAAATCCCCATTTGTCGGCACTTTCTTTAATTCTATGGTGGATAAAAAGGGTTTTGGCGTTAAGAATATGTTTTTGAGTGATAGATCTTTGCACTCACTTCATTTGTGTAGACTTTCCAGCGCCATGTCCTGCCTTCTTGTCAACTCGGAGCAGAAGTGGATTCGGGTTATGTGGAAGGGAATGTTGGAGTTCTGCGGCAAGCTTAAAGGAGTGCATGGGCACGACACGGTCGTCATCTTTTCATAAGCATGTCAGCATCACATAAACCCATTATGACCGTTACATATCAAAAGAAATTGAAGGCATGCAATGGCATGACAAATTTATGTTGAAGGCCAGGCAGACGGGCAAGAAAGCACCATGAAGAGTAAGAGTTGGACTCACGGTCAGCGGTCAAGAGGATAAGCGGGGGAAGGACCTTGTCCTTGGGGATGTTGTGGAGTGGTGAGATGGGGTAGATGAAGTCAAAGTCATTGGGGTCATCTGGATTTCCGTAATCGCTGGTCCACGCTTTGCCTGTAGGCAATCGTTAGTGTCAATCTCAGACTATGGAGGGTAATGTTCCAGCCGTGCAAGAGTATCCATTATGACAGATAAATAAATGTTAGTCGACATACCAATTGTGAACTTGTGGAACTGTTAACAATCATGTCAGAAAAAGCGTAATATCAGGTTTGATGTGTTCGGGGGGGATGGGGTATTGTTACAGACCTTGAGGAGATCGTGAACACCAACTTCAGCAATAGCGCAGCCAATCAAGCCCTCAGGAGCCTGGAAGGTTGACGCGGCGACAAGCAGACCTAGGAAGGAAATTATTGAGATGCCACGAGACGCATGCACATATAATGTTGATAAAACTGCATACCACCATTAGAACCCCCGTTCAATATAATCTTGCCCGGGGCGGCATATTTGTTCTTTACGAGATATTCACTGAATCGACGGGTCAGCACAATATAGATGTATTCAAGCATGGTAATGCTGTACCTTGCGGCAATGAAATCGTCGAAGCAATTTTGCTGTGTTCGAAGATTCAAAGTTAAATACCGTATAAACGGTTCAGGAAAAGAGTAAGCACCTTTTTGTTGAGTTTTCCTGCATCGTGCCATTCTTCACCAAATTCACCGCCACCCCTGATGTTGGGTACAGCAAGGACAGCTCCGTACTTCTGGATAAACGTCAGAAGCGTTGGGCTGAAAAAGGGATCGATTGAAATGCTGAACCCTCCATAACCTGTGCATAGTAAAGACAAATATAAGATACACATTGGGGATGAATATTGGAGGCAGCTCACCGTATTGAAGTGCAGGAGCCGTTCCGTCTAGAGGTGTCGATTTGTGACGGACGATAAACATGGGTATTTCGGTGCCATCTTTGCTTTCGTACCACACCTAAACCTTTGTCAATATTTACCATGTCGCATACAATTTGACGCATACCTGTACGGCTTCGAAATCATCGGGTTGCAAGCCATTAAGTTTTGATTGTCTGTAAATGCTCCATCGTTGATCAGGAGGGTTGTCAAAGTTATATCGGGCAATAGTTCCAGGTGATGTGAAGCCACTAAGAGACACGAAGAACCACGAGTGCTTCTTGCGCCCACTGACCAATGCAGTACCGACGAAGTCCTTTGCTAGACGTTCAATCTTTTCCCCTTCTGGAGAGTAGATATAAATCTCATCCTTGACCTGCAGTGATAAGTGTTATATATAATGTGTTAAAAAAGATATTGCGTGATCGGCCTACATCGCGCTTATAGACGACAACGAAGTTGCCTTGGTTGGTGCATATCATGCTGGAGAGGAAGGCATCGCTCTGAGGAATGAATTCCACAGGTTCGTTCCCTGCCGTGATATCAATGGTGACAACCTTGTATTGAGGGGCACCTTTGTTGGTGCGAATATAGAATACGGGGCCATTATTTGTTATCCTGAAAGGTCAGATTAATCTCCGAGAGTTACTTGCTGTGCACGGGGCTTACACGTCGCATTCTGCTCCATAATCGTTGATCACCTTGTTCCATGGAATGTTAGTTCCGATGTTGTCTGCATCAAAAGGAGCAATCCATAGCAGGTTTTCCTGAACGTTGAATATCATCAACACGGGTTGCATCCGTGCAGTAAGGAAAACTCACCCTTGCGCTATCTTTCATGATATAGAGGAGGAGGTACTTCCCGTCGTCGGTAACATCCATGTTGAACATCCATTCACGATGTTCCTTGTCTTCGTGTACAAGTACATCTTCGTCTAAAAATTGGCGTCAGAAAAGGAAAATGACAATGAGAATTTGAAGTGTTTACCTTGTGTGGTCCCTATTCTATGGTAATATATCTGGGCGTCCAGATCTCCGCCTGTAGAAATGCCATCGTTGACGTCCTTTTTGTTAGGGTATCTCTGTACCAAATAGAAACATGTATTAGTCCGCTTCCAGATAGCACAGAAAACCCTACCTGATAAAAGAAGCCTTTGGAATCGGGTGTCCAGCATATGCTAGAGAACTTTACAAACTTTATTTCTTCGGAGAGGCGGCCTGAATCGTTTTGATGATCAATCCCTTGAACGAAGGGTGAATCCGTTTTGCGCACGTAAATAGTCGTTGCATCACTTCCCTGTACAGTCGGCAAAGTCAAGACGAGTCAAGGGCAAAACATTCTTTACGCACGGATACTGAGACTGCATATGCAAAGTACTTCCCGCAGTCGGAGAAATCGTAAGTGGAAAGGGCAGCTGTACCATCTTTAGTCAAGGCGTTGGTCTGTAAGCAAAAAAGAGTCAGAAATATAGCCAGATTGTTCTTTGGAGTCCCTAACATCAAAAAATATTTCCTTGTCGCCGGAGTCTTTGTCAGGGTCTGGCAGCTTGCTCGTCTTTGAGCGCCATAAAACTATGTGTAGCTGAGATCAGCTCCAAGGCTTGAAATAGTCGTGTAAGGACCCATACCTGATTGTGCTTCAAGTCCGCTGTTGTAAAACCAATACCAGCGATTGTCATCGTACAGATGAGGTGCAGATGACTAGAACAAATGTGACATGTTGAGCGACTTGGACAGAGCTGTAAGGGTAATCGAATACCTTGGGGTAGTTGTTCACATTGGTGAAGGCATCCTCCAATAACTTGAGATCGGGGTTCTTGTCGAGGTACTGACGAGTAAAGGCTTCTTGAGCGGTAGTCCATTTGTCAGTTTCTGGGGTGTCTTCCTCCAACCACTGATATGGGTCTGCAACCTTGACCTGTCCTCTGGACACTGAGTTGTAGATGTCTACATGGTCGGAGCGTCGCGCGGTGGGGTAGTTGTTAGGTGTCCAAGGAGTGCTCGGCATAGTTGAAAAGCGAGATATTGAAGTCAAGGACGTTAAAACGCGTCTGTGCAGAGGAATCTGTGATAAGAAACGAAGAGGAATGGAAAGCATGAGTCGATAATCATGGGGGCTTTTTATTACAAGTGCTAGAACAGCTGACCGCTTTTGGCAGTTCCCAATTTATCCGCCACAACAAATATTATTTGTTTTCATTTTATTCCTATTTTCTTCTCCGCCGACTCATTTCCTCCAACTTTTCACCATCGGCTTTGGTCTTTAATGAACCACTTTCTCCTTGGATTAACGGCCTAATTTCGAGACTGGAATTTCGAATGCCCTTCTGAATAGTTTCGGATCGGTATACCGCACTCTGGCCCTCCTCTAGTTGCAGTCAATCACGAAATGTAGTCCTCATTGTGTGTCGAACCCTTTGTGGCACCAATATTACCCATTGGACCCTTTCGGAATTAACCTTCTGGCTGGACTTTGGGATAACAGTAAGCTTCTGTTGTCTCAGTGGCACTCTTCCTGGAAAAACTTTCATATACTTACGGAGACTCTGCTCCATCTCTGTCGCAAGATAACAATTATCACCAGGGACTTTCGCTGGACGGATGCAAGTTCAATGCACCCCAGCAAGTATGTATAATTGAAGCAAACAAGCCGCTCATAATATATCTTACAACATTGTGTTAATACAATACAGTGCGAAAGAAGAGGATCCAGATAACTACAACATGTAGACCATCGGACTTGGCATGAGGTGGCATTGAGTCCAGACAAATTCATAACATGGGCCCCACGTATACATACACACTTTGATAATTTTATGATGTGTAACATATCAATAAGTCTTGAATCGTATGTTCATGAACCTTTTTCGTCGCTAGCGTGTCTCCTCGTTGGTGTGGGCGTGCACTAAGTGTTCAACTTCATCGACATCAAAGACTTGCAGCCACGATTCCATCGCTCGACACATAGCCCAGAAAAAGAAAGTTGTATAACTTACTTTGTTTTGTGAGGAGTCTGCGTTGACTCTGGTGCCGTCGAGAGGATACTTGCCTGAGAATGCGTGAGCCACGCACTGGATTCCCCGTGTAGGCCAGACCCCGAGTCTCGTAATAGCACGTAGGAATGCCAGCATACAAGGAATTACACGCATTTGACCATGATAATGCTTTAGAATTATCTCCTTTTAAAAGTCTATGCACACTTGAACATGAAGCATCGAACTGCAGGGCGTGCGCTCCTCGGCCCCACATGCTCGGGCGCTTGTACACAAAAGGGCGCTACAGACAGCAAATCACGTCACATTCATGTTTTACCTGAAGAGTGAGATATTCATACATTTTTAGCGACCGATGTGGTATGAATAATCTCTGCCGCGCCAGAACGAAGTAGGGTCAGGTAATCGAAGCCAGATCGATCCGTATGGCACATTAATGTTGTAGGCATGGTTGGCTTATTCTCTCGGGGACCGGGTATCGAGTTCTTCGCGATGGCCGAGCGTTTAATGGGCGCTGGTAAAGTAGTCTCCGGTAGCCACCATGACTGGATCTGTATTTGACTGTCTTGATTAATTTCAGAGAACTTTAACAAGCTCTGGCAGCAGCCTCATATCACTCCGCATCCATCAGTCGTATTTGTCGGCGCTAAAAATAGACATTCAAGTTGTTGCAATGTTGCGCCTGCAAATTCTTCAACCTTCATTTGGTTTGTACATAACTTGTACTTGAACCTAATCTGATACCATTATATGGCCGCCAAAAAAAATGCGACACGGTTGTTTATATCTGACCTGGTAATTCTGGAACATGTGAAGCACCCAGTGAATTCCGCATTATCAGCAAATTTCTGTAACGACAGCTCGTTGGGTAAATTCTATTCTCCAATAGGACTGACGGTTGTTGACCTACTAGGCCCACATCCTCACGTACGTACACCAACTGGGAAACAGAAAACGCGTCCTGTATGAGATTGCTTCCGACTCGGAAAGTGTCCAGAATGGCGTTAGAGTTCCGTTACATCGCGCTATGATATCAGATAAGTCGTAAAGTATGCACATGAGCATCGAGTTGCTGGGATATGAAAATGAAGAAGAGTGACAGTTCTATGTCGAGAGTGAGAACGCCGAATAGCCTCGCCATCCCCTCGAAAGGAAATTGCTTCATATATTCCCAGCGTCGTGTGTGAATCTCACTTCGGCGAAAGGTGACGGAGAGGTTCTTAACCTCCAGTTGCCGGTAGTACAATGGCGTTCAGACATCGGTCTCGAACGACTTTCGAGGGCAACATCAGTCGAAGCCACGCTCGAGAGAAACTTTTGTAATGCTGCTGCGGTTAATGCACATGAGCATCCGATATAAAAGATAACTATTCGCGCTTTAGGACAAATTGTCGCTCGATAACGGGTTGGTATCGTGCCTTGTCATTAATTGGGTCTAATTTAACTTCCGGTTCTCAACTTTGCGACTCTGGTCCCGGTCCGGATGGGCGCTCTAGAGGCACTCGAACGAAGAGGCCGGTACGTTCTGCGTCGACGTCGCTAGATGGCCCCACTAACCAGTGGAATCCATACGATGTCATGCGAGACACAGAACAAGAACTAATCATATCTGCGTATAAGTTGACTGATATGAGAGGATAAAATTTATAATTAGAAATCTCGAAACAAGATCAGGGAAACATTGCGCCAACCTTGCGTGTGCCGGGAATACCCATCGTTGGGCCAACACGTTCAATAGCCTCTTCCGTACAGCTGTACGTACTCGGCGTCTTTTCGATGACATATGTGTGCACATTTTTAATCTTTTCCCTCTGAGTCTGGCTAAATATACCAGAGTACTGAAAATCAGGACAGTAGTAGTTCTAAACATGCTTCGGAGCCTCGAGACGGTGTTAAATAGCAAGAGAACAATCTCTCATTACTTCGGTTATCGGCATTCTACGCCGAAAACCTACCACATCTCTGGTCGATCGAGTGTGGATCGGAATAGATGTCAGAAGTCCTTCATAAGATAGTATATCTTATCGTCCTAATCGTGTCGCAGTTCTAGGAATCCGGTTGGACAGTCGTAGGCTGAAACTAAGACCCGCACTGCCATCCACGTAAAAAAGCTGCCTTGGCAGCGCGTCTGTATAATGAAGGTCGAATGGATTGAAGTATTATCACCGTGCCCACTTAATTATAGACATGCTGGACGCTCCATTACATCAGTACCAGTGCATCAAGGAGAAACTATGGAGCCCATCCATCATAGTCACTCACGGTGGGTCCAAAGTGTATGGACTGGCAATGGCATCACGTCAACAGTGCAGTGAAGGCTTCAAACTTGATCATAAGACACAGGGGTTTCGGAAAATTAGAGGTACATAGACGAGGAGGTATGGTGTATACAAACAACAGCACATTCATACAACAAGTATACACTGGACAACAGAATGTACAATGGGCCAAACACACAGGATGAGGAGAGCAAGACGTCAGCACAAGGTACACAGCTACATGACATGGGTACAGAACGGAATATTGAGAAGGTTGGTGGGTCGTGGGTGATTCGTATTGGTTGACATTATGAAAGATGATATGGAGAGGTCAATGTCGGAGGCATGGAAGGATATTTGTACCTCAATGGTGTTGATGGACTGGAACTTTGACAAGTTATCGGGACGCAGTGTGGCTTTCCAGTCGTTTGGAAGCTGCATAACTAGTGGGTCTTTTTCTCCACGTATGCATGGAGGTGATGGCCGCGATACAGGGGTATAAAATATTCCCTGAACTTCAAGTCATCAAGTCTAAATAAAAAGAGAGCCCGTTTAGCACATTATTAATGATCATAATCGATAATCAGAAAACTGGAGTGGCAGCTTGAGAGCAACCTTTACGAACGAGGGAATATGTGAACAAAATGATAGATTACGCACGAGGAGTGTCCGTCGTCTTTCAAATCAAGCTTTCGAAAGACGTTGCCAAGGATCAGGTAGAGTTCGCACCATGCAACGCTGTTGAAGGTGGAAAACGGACCGAGAGCAGAACGCGAAATAACAGGTATTGCCCAAAATTAGTAAATGACGCAAAGCAGCGTGTTACATTGCGGATGAACGGGGCGCAATGTTGTCGAACAGGGCGAGAACGAGGTAAGGGGAGTTTGAAATTGTGGAGGAGCAGCACATGTAAAGACCAAAATCAGTAAATCATCATAATCACAACAGTCGGAGACAAGAAACGAAAGGAGGGAACCGTTTCGAGAGCATTGTGAGGAGATACGAGCAGATAGCTCTCACTCAACCAAGAATAAATGCAAAGAAACGACGGGATCGAAAAAAACGCGCGACAAAAGTTACAGATGGAAAAAACAACGCACTTGATACCCAAGCAGACTCTTGCGCCTTTGGAAAACGCGACAAGATATTTGTCCAAGTTCTCTCCGTTGGCCGGCGCGCTCAGCCAGCGTTCTGGTAAAAAGCGCATCGGATCTGGAAAGATCTCCGCGTTGTGGTGCATAAGGGTGTTTCCCATAGCCACGATAGTCTGTTATAGAAAGTGAAAGTCAGTATATGTCAACTCGAGCGCAAAAAGAGCATGGCAGCAGTGAATCTAAAAGGATCGGGAAAGAAAATTAAGGATTGGAGGGGAATCGTTCGATGGGATCGAGGTTCAGTAGGATTATGAGGAAGCACGAATGTTGTAACCGAGGATTTCGAGGTATTGTCGATGAAAGAATGTCGGATTCATTATGACATTGCGATAGGGAGACATGGAACTCGGGGTTTGGTTCCAGTTAGGATATTCCGTCCCATGAGGTGTCGACTTTAAGGCATCTAGACAGCCAAAAAAAGACACAGAGAGAAAAATGTCGAAGACAAATGGTAATCGAAGAGAAGAAGAGAAAAAATTGCGAACAGAAATAAAAAATAGACCCATTTTGAGTTTGGGCCTTGTTTATTTTTAGATCATAAAGCATGGCACGACGCAAGGGTATCGAGTGCCGCTCGCTTCATTGATACAGAAGCCGTGAAGAAGAGTGAATCAAGGGGAAGTGAGAGTCTGTGCACAGCCTAAATGCATGTTATCGTCGACGCCTGGGATATTCGGAACAAGTCTGCCCAAGAGTAGGCGAACAAGACACGCTCTTTCGATAACCATGGGTGCGCAAAACAAATATGACACACAATTCTGGGTTCGGGACTCCGCATGTTTACCCCCACACCATACACAGGTATGACATGGAACGTAAAAACCCATAGATAGCACTACACAATCAAGAAACACGACGCCAACGTTTAAGATTACGTCCAACAGGTAGAAAAAGTCTACATGTTACACGCAATATCGTCGTATGGAGCCGAGAGCCGAATGGCATGGAAAAAATAGACGGGTAAAGGGGAGCGAAAACAAAGCGGCGACTCCCACAACACCAGTGATGATCAACTAGAATAGCTGCCGAAAATGAGGTTTCCGAGACAAGCAGATGCAGGACGGATCTCTGGTCATGGTGTGGGTCCGGGAATTGCAGTAAAAAAAGAGCAAGGAAAAGTGAATTGAAGCAAAAATGGACGTCAAAAGTTTAAAGAAAAGTCGTGTCTCCAAATGACGAAATGAAAAAAGAGAAGCTGAAAAGGTACCACACCAACCATTGGGTTGAATATGCAATAAATCAGAAGAATTATTGCTCCAACCCTTTCCTGCACCAACGCTCTGGATGTGTGGTGCCTGCCGCAACATTCAATGGGAGGGGCACCACCACCACTCCATAAAATTGCGTCAAGCATGAGTGTGCTGGCCAGTACCCAGACTAAAATAACGCAGCACCTCCCGCGAGTATGACTGCAATGATAACAGATAGCACAAGGGAGTACGATGCTAAACAGGATCATATTAACTGGAAGATCGCAAGGCACGGAAAAGGCCGTCAACTTTCCACGCTTAAAAAAGCCAGTACCATGGGGGAGGCCTGGGTGCAATCTAGCAGTCGAGGAGCTTGAGGGAACGTGGCAGCCTATATCTGTATCATGGTGATACGGCGTGCTATTTCCTCTTGACCTTCGACTAGGGCGTGGTAGCAGGGACAATCAAGCGGAAAGGCGTTACTGATACCGGTTCGAAGCGAGTGCCGAGTTTAAGGTAGAGGCGGATGGTGGAGGGGATACGATAGCGTCGCTCGGAAGAAAGCGAGACGGATGAAGGGCAAGTCTGGAGAAGGCGCCGCTGACATAACCGAGGCATAGGCAGCGACAGTTTCCTTCCTCGACAACAATAGACACGAGCGTCCGCTTGATAGTGAGCATGGCTGAGACGTCCTTCCCCGCATTTTAATGGATTGTGGGGTAGTAATAACGCTGTGAGGACTGCGCAAAGGCCAGATCTATAAGTACAAGCGACACAAATCTGGAGAAGATTCAGGTTTGCTTACACATCGAGAGAATTGCAGAGAAGCCCCGTGGCAAATTAATAAAACGCAGAGATGAAGGAGAGAAAGTAGCAGGGTTGACCGCCACTGGGAGTTCTCGACTGCGATTTGGCAAGTGGTGGACGTTGCTATCCTCCACGTGCGGCGGTTCCGCTCTTTTCAAGGTTATGAATGGTGAGGAGACGGGGTGAATGCTTCGTTCTCTGCGAAAATCCCGGACTGAGTGGCCATCGTTTATCGCGGCGCGTGAGACGATCGTTGAGAATAAACTTTGCCCTGATGTCGCCCATAAATAGGGCACAGACAGACAGACAGTTAAGTGTCTAGGCGCACGTCAGACAGGACTGGCCAAATATCGAATGCATCCGTCTTGCGCGATTGGCAAATCGAATATCAGCGAGTACCATGAATGGCTTCAGATCCTGATGGTTTGTAGTACTGTCCAAGCATTCATGAACGGCGGAGACTGTATGAAAAGCAGCGAGAGCGATGGACGGCGCCGGACCTTCCATTTTGAGTGATCATTTGCTTCCGTCCCAGATTGTTCGATCATGATCGAGGCGCGGCGGGCGATCAACAGTAAAGCATAAAGTGTGACGTCCGGTATCGAAGTTTGATGTGCTGATTGTCCACAGAAAGCAGTTCCAGTGTGCGCCGTTGGGTTGGGCGCTAGATCGAATCCACAGTCAAAGTATCTTGATCCTCAGACCCAGAACGATTCCCATGATTGGACAATGGGAGGGAAGTGATTTGGAAAAGGAAGAAAAATAAAAAGAAAGCAACGAAAAACCAGACTTACTCCTGGTGGAACAGGTACTCCTGCTACAATAGCTCCATCGGGACCTGCAACTCGTGGCATTGGTGTTACTGTACCATGTGAAAGACGCAGGGCCTCTTTTATCACAGCCGTCTATGAAAAACGTCAGCGCTGGAGAATAACAGTTGCAATTGTTAGACACGCACAAGATAAGGGAGCTTCTCAAAAGCATCATATCTCATTGGTGTGTCAATTTCCGGCCAGGCATCCTCCAATTCCTTGACAAGCATGGCCTTTATACGTGAATCGCGGAGAACATAAAAGGCGGCAATAGTGCAAGCGTTTCCGGTAGTGTCGCTGCCCGCGAAGCGAAGATTCAGGCCTTCATGGAGGAGCCATTCCTTGTTGAGGTCTGGTAAACCAGCCTTTTCGTTTGACTTGGTGATGAAGTAGTGATACATGGTTTCATGTTCGCTCTTGTCGAGAATGCTGGGGTTTTCCATAATTTCGTCGATTTGAGAACCAAGTTGGTTGGCTTGGTCGTAGTAACCCTTGGTTCCAGGCATAAGCGTAAGCCCAATCCATTCCGGGCAACGGTCAACGAATTTTCGAAGGAAAAGAAAATGCTTGAAAACCCATGCAAGGTGAAGTGTGGCATCCATGGTCAGGGCAACAGGGTGTCTGAATCCAGGAAAGCTGACAGCATCGAACGTTTTGGCAAAGCAATAGGAAGTGATTATATCCAGCGTAACTGCACGAAAAGCAAGATACAGATCTGCAGATTTTCCGGCGAGTTGATACGCAGCAAGGTGGTCAACGAGTTTGTTGACCTGAGGTACAATTTAGTCAAGGTAAAGTACGATATTAAAATCCACCTACATGCTTTTGGATATCAGATTCGAGTTTGAGTATTGCCCGTCGAGAAAAGAGGGGTCCGAGAGCTTGGCGACGCTTCTGCGCGGTTTGAAAGTCCGTCTGACCGAAAACAGACTCTGCAGACCCAAAACACTTATACATGGCTGGATCTTTGGTGAAAGTGGATCCAGAACAGTATATGTCTCCATATGCAGCCGGGTGATTGAAGTGAAGCTATGTGCCAAAAGATGAGTGGGCATTATTTTGATTCAGGGGAACACTGACCTCGTTCGGCCCAACTCTAACAACGATGCCTGATTGAATATTTGGTTCAAGACAGATAAGACAAGAATATTGTTTTAGACCATACCGTAGATGCTATGCAGATATTCGAGATGGTGAACCCATTGTCCGTCACGTACAATATCGTAGAAAGCCCTGTAAAACGAAGTCAACGCTGCGATGCGTGGACCTGGGATGTGTGATAAAGGATGGAAGTAGAGGCGGTAGACAGTTCTGACGAGGAGAAGAAGAGGAACAAGTAGCAAAGCAATAGTGGCAACGTTGGATGTCATGTTGGAGATAATAGGAAGGCATTTTTCGGAGTGCTGAAGGGTTATAAATATGAAAACGTTGCAGACTAATAAGGGTGGCCTTGTCTAATAATATTTCAATAGTGTGTGTCCCAAAGGAGAAGTCCATCGTAAGTGGTCCATGGACTTGAAAGCACGTGACTAACATTCGGTAAAGAGGCGTCATTGGCGTTTTCAAAATGACCTTCATGCTCATTCCATGAATCGACAACCTCCGAGTTT